>MDKH01076891.1:0-47365 GCA_005239495.1 Nicotiana undulata
TATAAAGCCCCGATAGAACCGCACCCTATGCACATATAGCCAACGATCACAACTCCTCGAAACGCTAAAAGGTAACTCATAGATCACTCCAAAACATGAATAATCTCAATGACAATCGAATGGTACATCCCTCAACAATTGCAATTCGGAGTTAACACTTCCGACTTGGTGCAGACCACACACCCATACTGGTCTACCAATAACTCTAAGTCGACTTTGGTCACCCACAATAGGTAGATAACTCTCTGAAAGTTCATAATGGCTTAATCATGGCCTATACTAACACCTGACTAACTTTGCTTGCATCCTCGTAGTTCACAACTACAAAAATAATATGTTTATGAAAGCTCACAGTCTCGAAGTCCCTGAAGCGCACAAGTTACTATATTTGATATCCACTCCACCGCTCGAATATATAACATATCCCTGATACTCAATCATTCCACGAGGGATACCCCTAAAATTCTTCTGTGACACCAAGCAACCTTGAATATCCGCAGTGATCCAACAAAAGAGCGTCGTAACACCAATGAAACACCCTTACTCAAACACATTGCCCTAAACACATTGCCCTTTCTGAATGTATGCCCTCATCCAGTCACACCAATTAGTGATATCATCTACCTAGTCATCTGGAACTGCTCGTACTGACCTTCCTTCCAAAACTGAACCGTGACCTCACATATGCCAATCTCCACTGTACACAAAATACCGCATACGCCATGCCATCCTATGATAAATATGAGAACTTCATGCTCCTTCCGAGCCACAAGCAACTACGTACCCAACCAGCCGAGAACTTTCCCTTGATCCCATTTAGAAGCGAAATCATTATACATCACATGGCCCTCACGCCAGTAGAAAATATACATCTCTAACCATGGTAGAAACCCTCAAGAACTATTCGAATCCCATTTGTACAACACCAAACCGTCAGGACTGAATCCTTCTAATTCAACCAAGCTATGCATGCCACCAAATCCCAAGAGAATTGCTAAGAAACACCTGTAACAACTCATTACTTCATAACACCCACATAACTAATCATATCCCTTATCATTTATCATGTCGATCCGACCTACTACCAAGCTGTCCTATTCATTCAAGTTCCTTATGACTTACCTTCGAATTGATACTTCTTCTTGCCATAATACCACAATTCTCAATCCAGACTCACCGCACGAAACCCGAGCATAAAATATACTGTGCAAGGCTCATAAGCCGCTGAGTACTCCCTTAATATCCCCAAAAGCACCCCATTAGAAATACTTACCCTGAAGAGACTTCCTGAGAATTTAAAGTCATTACCTTCACTTTCCCGATACTGATGGATAGAATCCATGATAATGTAAATACACAACAAGCCTTGACACCTTCCCCGTAAATCTCAGTTCTATCCCCTTTCACACCTTGAAGATCCTCAATCGCTACATATAACCTTGAATCCGTCTGAACCATTCTCGAACGCCATTCACTCTACGCAATCTCAACTAACCAAGTAAACAGAGCGACCTGACCCTGCTTGCAAACCACATACTAGGTAAGTAATCCACACCTTTGAAGCAACAAGCACACTCATACATTTCACACACTACACTTACTAGTACAACTTAATCATTCAATAAACTCCATTATCCGTAAAGTACATTACCACTTGTATCGAAGAATTTCCATTACTCGAGTCATTCACAGACTCCACCTCTGCAGGTCATAACTGATTCACCAACATACCTCGAACCGAAACCAATACAACACATAATCATGTAATCAACTTATCATTAGCAGACTCCCCCACTTGGCTCAAAGCCAAAGATCAAGACAAATAATAACTCACGATGCCCATACACTATCACTGCCAGCACACTGTGGTGAGGTTCAACTAAATCCTCCCTAAGCTCATATGACTAAACCATCTAACCCTCAAATCGAATGCAAATCTTGTATTCACCCTAGTAATGTTCATGCCGACTCCCACAAGCGATCTAAACTCAAATTACGACATACATCATTTGCTGATAGAGAGAACTTACTACAGATAAACATAAGGGTCACACACCTCAGGACAACCCACAGGAGATACCCCTTCCTGCTTAACCTCAAAATGATATATCACTATACACTTCCGAAACTCATAGCTATCGCACAATCACTATACCTCCTACATTAGAACAAGACCACTTCCTGCCCTCGAGACATCCCATTAAGCGGTATAAGAACTTGAAGCTGATGGCAATACTAACATTGGAGCTGTGGTCAAGGAATCTCGAGTTTCTGGAAGTTCTACTCACACTCGTCTGACTACATGGATACCTTCACCGGACACCATGTGTCCCAAGAATGCTACTGAACTGAGTCAAAAATTCACACTTAGAGAACTTCGCATAAAGCTTATCCTCCCTATATCCTTGCAATACCATCATCAAATGCTGAGTATGCTACCCCTGGCTATGAGAGTACAACAGGATTCCATAAATAAATACAATAACAAAGAAGTGTTAATACGGCTTAAATACACCGTAATCAAATACATGAACGTTGATAGGGCATTGGTCGGCCCGAAAAGCATCACCGGGAACTCAAAACACAATAGGAAAATCCACTTCACTCCACAACTAAACTACACGAGAGGTCCTTCAATACTCATAATTCGAAGCCATATTCTAACTCAATACAGAATTCAAATAATCAATGGTTCTTGCCACATCTCCTGCCAATTCACATAATCAAACAATCTGAACACATCAATCATCAGGTCACACTCACCATGTAATCACCTAGTCACAAAGTTTCATCAATAAGGACACTAACGGACATATAAGTCCCCAAGTACGTGTGCTCACACAAATGAAATCTCCGCACTCAAGTCACAGATAGAATCCGGCCTCAAGTCCTCCAGACTGGCCCATTATCAACATGCTAAAAATCACATCTCATCCATGAAAGTCACAAGTCGTCGATGTACAACTGATACCAAGCGCTCACGTGCGCATTCGAATACACGAAAGGAATTCAAGGAGTTACGCTTTTGGATGATTAAAATGGATTTGCACGACAAGAATTCAAGAATGTGGGATGTTTCCTAAGGGTTCTGCAGCCTCTCGAAGATAAGTACAGATGTCTCTGTACCGAACCGCAAGACTCTACTAAACCTGCTCATGACCGTTGAGTCCTATGTAACCTTTGTATCTCATATCAACTTTTCACGACCCCAAATCCTATTCGTCCATGATGGAGCCTATCGTGGAACTAGGTTAGCCATTATCACATAATTACCCAATTACTTTTGCGAATTATCCCAAATTCATTAAATAACGTTTCATAGAAAGTATATAATACTCAAATTCTTTAAACAACATAAATAATCTAACAGACTATAACCCTTCTCCCAGAACTGGAGTCAACGGATCACGAGCATCTAAGAGTAATACTACACTGCTAATGTCATAATACAATGTCTCAGAACAAATACTAAATACTCAATGAAGGAAGGGAAATAGAGATGCTGCGGACGCTAGACAACTACCTCAAAATCCCGAATGATGACGTTGAACGAACTCGGATGACTAATGCTCAGGACCAGTACCTTGATCTGCACACAGAGGTTCATGGAGTAATGATGAGTACGCCAACTCAGTAGTAATGAAAATAAATCAAGTCTGACGATAAGAAACACACAACAACAAAATATCAATTCACAATAGTAAAATACTGAGTCTTAACAAAATATACATTTAGTCCATATGTTTAAAAACCAGTTTCCGTAAAAATCCTTTGAACAAGTATGTTTTCCCAATGTTTCTCAGTAAAATTCCCAAAGATATAAGTATGAAAGATGAAATGAATCATAATCAGAACTCAGTAAAAATATCATTATAAACCGCCCCTTGGGCCAAATCATCACTCATAATCAGTCACTGCGCACCTCACCATCACTCAGTAACAGTCACTTAACACCCCACAGTTACTCATGCCTCCCAAATCACTCGTCACTCGGCACTCGACACTCGCACTCAGTAGGTACCTGCGCTCACTAGGGGTGTACAGACTCTAGAGGGGCTCCTATAGCCCAAGCGCTATAAATAGCCAAGACATGGCAATCATCACTCAAGCACTCGACCTCTCTCATATAATAAATATCCTCACAATATTGGCCCTCTGCCTCACTCAGTCAGACACTCTCAACATGCCACTTCGCAATACTCTTGCCCTTCGAATCGGCTCCCGAATGCTCTGAATCTATCAAAATCAGATTTATCACATCAAAATACGCTAGGGAGATGAAACCCAATCGAAACATATCAACTTTAGGCACAATTCCCGAAATTGGCCAAAACCCGACCCCCGACCCCCGACCCCCGAGCCCACGTCTCGGAACTCGATAAACTTTATACCAAAATGATCCTCGTCCTCTCACGAATCTATACATATAAAGAACGTTGAAATCGAGTCCAAATGACCCCTCAAATAACCTTAGAAGGTCTCTTAATCTCAAGCCCTAATTCTCTCTTTTTACACCGATTTTCCCCAAATTAACACCACTAATTAGGTCTTTAATCACATATAATCGAGTTATGAAGTCAAGAATCTTACCTCCAAGTGATTCCCCTATGGTTTCCTCAAGAATCCCTCTAAAACGCTCCAATCCCATTCAAAAATGGTAAAAAAGTGGACAAGGGTCGCAAATTGGCTTTTTATATACTGCCCAGGTATTTCTTCACTGCGATCGCGGGACCACCCATGCGATTGCGAAGGATAAACTCACTGACCCCCAATCTTTACTCATTGCGATCGCAACATATACCCCGCGATCACGATGCTAAGACTCCCTGGCCTATGCGATCGCAACCAGCTCTATGCGATCGCATAGAGTAATTCCCATACCTCGCTACCACTCCAAATTCTTCTATGCGATCGCGACTTCAGACCTGCGTTCGCGATGCACAACCTCACCCCACTACGCGATCGCATCTCTGACTCTGCGATCACGAAGAACAAACTCACCCCTGCCACCAACAAGCCTACGCGATCACGAATGAAGCCCTGCGATCGTGTACAAGGACACCAGCAACAGAAACACCAAATTTTTCAGCAGACTCCTAAGACCAAAAATGCCCGTTTGAGCATCCGAAATACACCTGAGGCCCCCGGGACATCAACAAAACCTACCAACACATCCCATAACATCATACAAAGTTAGTCGAGCTTTCAAAACACCAAAAACAACGCAAAAACACCAAAAATCACATTGAATTCAAGCCTATGAACTTTGAAATTTCTAAATTCCACCAACGATGTCGAAACCATCCAAAACACATCCGATTGACCTGAAATTTGCACACATATAAAAAATGACATTACGGACCTGCTCCAACTTTCGAAATTCCATTCCGACCCTGATAGCCTATTTTTCAGTGTCGACCGGAAATCGTCAAAAACAAACTTTCGTCAATTCAAGCCTAATTCTACAACGGACATCAAAAATACATTCTGAACACACTCCTAAGTCCCAAATCACCTAACGAAGCTATCTGAGCCATAAAATCCGTATTCCGAGATCGTTTACCAATAAGTCAACTCCTAATTGACTTTTCCCATCATAATGCTACTTTGAGAGACTACGTGTCTCAACTCTCATTACAACCATTCCGAACCCGAACCACCCGACTCCAACACATCATAAACAACTAAACAATGACAAGGCAGAAACAGGAATAACTGTGCAAATTCTATGGAACGACCGACCGGGTCGTTACAGGCGCACTCTGGTCTATAGGCTCCCATTCGTCCGATCTTTTTTAACGTGTGTTACGACATACTCACGACAAGAGTGGGTTGCTCTAGTGGTGAGAACTCTCCACTTCCAACCAAGAGGTTGTGAATTTGAGTCACCCCAAGAACAAGGAAGGAAGTTGTTTGAGGGAAGGAGCCGAGTTTTTTATCGAAAACAACCTCTCTATTCCAGAATAGGGGATAAGGTGTGCGTACACACTACCCTCCCTAGATCTCACTAATCAGCCCATTTAAAAGAAGAAAAAATATTCCAGCCCTTTTCCAAGTACTGCCCGGTTGTTTTGGAAAATTTTATCTTTTTTTGGTCGTTTGTGAAATTTATTTACCGACCGAAGTCGGTCGAAAATTTCGACCAGCTTCGATTGCTATTTATTACCGACCAACCTAATTTCGACGGATTTAAAGTCGGTCGAAAATCAGTTGGTTTTTCTAATTTTTCAACCGATTTCGGTCAGTCTTTCTTGACGGTTTTTTGCAGATTTCTAGTATTGTTTCTCGATTTGTGCCTGTCATCCTTGATGCAGAGTCATGTTAATCTTTGTTGTAGCTCTCAATTTATTTCATACATTACTTTCTTCTCAAGGTTCGGTGCTTGAAGATAAGATCCTTGAGACCATCCCCTCTCTAGTCACAGAGGAAGATAATAAGATGCTTACGAGCCCTCCTAATATGAAAGAAGTTCAAAAGGTAATTTTGAGCATGTCGGCGCGCACTAACCCAAAAAAAGGTCTCCCCTATCCTTTAAAGCCTGATGGCTTTCCGGATTCTTGTAAAAGGAGTACAGTGCGATAACAAGTGATTTGTGATCAATAAAAAGTACCACCGGATTCTGTACCCAACAGTCTTGGATCCTCACCTTAGACAGTTTCATTTGGTTATGAAAGAAAGGCTTTATCCCTAGCTGTAAGGTCTCTATCAAGCACTCTTCTAAAGTTGTCTTCAAGCCCTCATATTCAACTCGCTGCCTCATCCACATAGCATGAACTCGCTCGAAGTGCTTTCTCCTACTATGGTGGAGTTTACCAAGAAATCTAAACGTTCGGAGCGCCGTTAGAATATTATTTGATATATACAGTCAAATTTCTCTATAACAGTCATTCTCTATAACAATACTTCACTATAACGGTTAAACTTTCTTTGAAACCAATTTTCTGTTTTGTTATAATATATATTCTATACAATAACACTTTGCTAGACTAACTAAAGAATATCCAACCGAACGAGACTATTATAAGGAGGTTTGACTATAATAATCTATAACAAAACCAAAATTTTTAAGGACTGAGCTTGATTCATCTCATTGCAAAGATACAAGTCAAAATTCATAAAAAATGACTGAATGTAACGTTTTATTCATAGCTAAAAACAATAGTAACATCCAATACTAAATCCATCCCAATACAATACTTGAAATAGCAATATAACTACAAAACAAAGGGGGGTGGGGGTGGGGGGAACAACACAAAATATAAAGATATATGAATCCCAAAGAAACAAGATTAATTGTGTTACTTGTTTTTCTGCTCTAAATAATCTGCAGAAGCTTTCATAATTGCCACAAAGGTTTGAAGATTGGCAATAGAAAGATGAATATTTTCAGCATCTTTAGTCTCAAAATCAAGGGTAAGTTTAATAATGGATAAATTTTCACTTTTCTCCATAACTTCCCACTTAATAAGATAGAAATTGAAACCTAGATCAAGAAATTCACCTTCAAAGATCTCTACTTCCTCACTCGTTTATTATCGTCGATTGAGATGAATTTCTCTTTATATGGAGCATTACCAGGTGTACCTAATATATTTTGTCCAAACAAAGTAGCAAACCTCGTTATGCGATTCAAAAACAAAAAAAATAGAAATATACTAAAAAAGACTCAAAAACTTAACGTGGATTAATGCACATGGAGAGTTAAGTTTTGAAGTTTACGAGTTCTGAAAACATTATCAAACCCATAGCTCGTCTTAATTACAGTCAAACCTCTCTATAACAGCCTAGTTTGTTTTGATATTTTTGGAAGTGTTATTAGAAAAAACATATATTATAACATATTATAAAAATCGGTTACAAGATAAATATGACTTTTATAGTGAATGACTAGTATATGAACATGTTGTTATAAAGAGGTCTGACTGTAAATATTTTATGAAATTTTTAATAACAATACATAATTTAAACAAAAGCTATTGCGTTCATTCGAATCCGCAGCTAATGCTCTCCCTCTACCCTTGGATTAACGAAAGATTTATATTTTTAATTTTATAAGGTAAACGGAAACTAAGTTATTGTATATTTGTTAGATTCCTTCATAGAAAACATAAATATACAATCAGCCTTCTCTATAACAACATACCTATATAACAACACTTCAATATAAAAGTCAAACTTTTCCAGAACTAATTTTCATGTTATGTTATAATATATGTTTACTATAATAGTACTTCGTTATAACAACCAAAAATATTCGAAACAAATGAAGCTGTTATAGAAAGGTTTGACTGTAATAATAAAATCAGGACATATACTTAACACGTCTATCTCCATCGTAAAATAATTTACAAAATAAAAGAAACGGAATATTCAAGGAAATGAAAATAAGATGATTTTTTTATATAAAAAAAAGGATCTTAAAGTAAAATAACTGACTGACTAGCAGGATTGAACCAGGGCCTCCACTGCCTTCAACCAACTCAACATTTTCAGCTATGTGAGGAAGTTTTTCAACAACAAATTTTGCAAATTGAAGAGTGGAATAGAGATTCCACACTTCAATTGCTGGTGCATTTATTTCTACCTGCTCTGAAAATTTTCCCAACATCTTTTTTAAATGACTATTAATCAAAACATGTATTGAATATATAGTTGGACATGGGACAAGCATATATATAAGAGCTCAGCGCAGAGATTAACCCAGGATTTGAAAGCGGTGGCGTCATTAATGCCGAATAAAAATTTGAGAAAATGTTAGAGTTGGCATCGAACCAAGGCAACGCACTAAAATTTCAGTTGTGCCCCCAAATCGACCAATGCAGCTGCCTAAGATCTGAATCTTAGGATGCCAAATCAAAAAAAGAAGAAAAAAAGATAAGAATTCTTATATATATATATAATATTTTTTTCAAAGTTCTCGGGGGACGGTGATCCCCTCCCCAAAGTGTAGGTTTGCCTATGTTGGGGCAAAGATAAAGTCCAAATATATATTCAGCTGAACTCAATAGCTTTCATACATATAATATATATAGTTGAAAGTAATAAATATTTTTCTCAAAATGGTCAGATATTTCATCTTTAATTAATTTCCTATTTATTCCCATCGTTTCTAGGTGAATGCACATCAGACTTTTCTCTCTCTTTATATTTTTGCAAAAAAACAAACACTAAGCAAAAAGTAATCTAGAACCCTACTACAAATTAAAATAGAAGTTTGTCATAAATGAAATGGAAGACCAGTTAATTTATTCTAGAAAGACTAATAGTATATCTCAGTGGCCCGTTAATACAAATACTTATGCATGCATATTGTCTTCACGTGACTTATAATTCATAAATTTAAGTCGTGAAATTCGTTATTGATGCTTGCATCAAAGTAGGCTACTTACATCATACGCTTGAGACATGATCGTTTCCCGCAGTGGCGGAGCCATATTCAACCAAGGGGAGTCAATCGATCTCCTCCACCAAAAAATTATATTATATTGCTATTGACTTCCGTTAACTTTTCAATATATCTAAAAAACTTATATTCTTACACTTTTTAGTGAAAATTCTGGTTCCGCCGCTGCTTCCCTGAACCTTGCGTGAATTCATTACTGGGCTAGCTTTTATTCCAGTAGCAAAGTTGGAATTCTTGTCTTGAGGTTTTTGTGTTCAGAATTCAAACTCGGCAAATGCAGCCATTGACATTTCTGTGTAAACGTAAAACACGTTCATAATACCCTTTGTACGAACATGTGTTAGGGTTTTCGTACAAAAATGTGTTTAACACTTTCTTCTACTATTTCAGAATTTTTTGACAAGTAAACTGACATATAATCTAGAAAAGATTTTAAAAGATTCATTCGAGAAAAGTATTATATTGTACTGTATCGGTTTGATGTATATAACGTTTGGATAAATTATATTGTTTGTCGTCGTTTTTCATGATGCCATGCACTAATAATATGAAGAATAAACTTACAATATTATTAAAAAAGTAAGGTATGAGGTAGCATTATCATATAAAAAGGTAGGGTAAAAGATAAAATAAGATTATTAATAATAAGGAAGGGTAAGATGAGAAAAATAATAAGGTAATGACGCAATCACACCAAATCGGTCGTTCCATGAAGTGACACTTTTCATCTTTACGTAACGACGGATTAAACGATGCGATACAATAAAATTTAAGTAACAATCAAAACAAACATCGTAGTAAAGTAACAATACGATACAATAATACAACAGACAACAACCATCCAAATAAGTTGTTAGTTGTTCAGAAGAGAGCTTTTCTCTATAGCGGATGAGGGAGAATCTAGCTAATTGAAGTTTTTAGGTGGCAAGGACCGGATGGAAAAACTACACAATATAGCCCCTCCAAAAAATATAGTATTATATATATATATATATATATATATATATATATATATATTTCGTATGTATATGACTAGTAAATATAATTATTTTTGGCCGATCAAGCTAAATGTGTAACTTGACCTTATTGTTTATTCCTTCTGTTCCAACTCGACTAAGCCCAGTTGTGCCTAGACCTAACCGTAATGGGCCGGCCTTCTTATCAAACCTGGTTGATGGACATGCACAGGTTGGGATAGAGCTATTGGGATTAGAAGTCCTTATCCTTTGAGGATTGGGCATGGCATGACAACTACGTCTAACAATTGACATTAAAAAGCTAATATTTTAGAATTTGGTATATGGTAGCGTAAAGTTATTCTCTCTTTTTTAGTGGTTCAACCACTATCTTAAAATTAAGCCCCATCAAAATTATTTTTCTTAAAAATAGCAAAAAATATTTTAAATCCTCTCTCTCTTCTCTCATAGCAACCATCATCCTAGAAATTAGGTTCCATTTCCTTCGGCTGAATTGGAAAAAATTCCCAAATATTTTTTATTATTTTTCTAGTTTTTTATATGTTAATCGAAATATATATTACACATTAATGGTTATATTATTTGTATATCATAGTGTATAACATAATATAATGTGTATATCAAAAAAGTATATCACATTGTATTAAAATTGTATTATCATAGTGTCACGACCTCAAATCCTAACATGTCGTGATGGCGCCTATCGTGGAACTAGGCTAGCCAACCATCACATTACTACACATTTGTTCTATTATAATATTTCGAAAATCAATAATAATCAACAAAATACGCAATTAACATTTTTCTCTAAGTCTTTAAGCAATTGTAATATACTCTACTGTCTAAACAAAAACCCCAAGACTGGAGTCAACCGATCACGAGCATCTAAGAAATAAACTAACTCTACCAATGTCATAGAAAATGTCTAGGAATAAAATACTAATACTAATAAAGGAAAGGAAATGGAGAAGCTGCGGACGCTGGACAGCTACCTCGAAATCCCAAACGTTGATGACAACGAGCTCGGACGACTACTGCTCCGAACCAGTACCTGGATCTGCACATAGAGGTGCAAGGAGTAATGATGAGTACGCCAACTCAGTAGTAATGAAAATAAATCACAGTCTGAAGTATATGAAACACACAACACAAAACACCAATCCACAAAATAGTAAAACATCAAGTCTCAATACAGTATACATAAGTTCGAAAACCAATTCCCAGAAAATCCTGTAAAACAAGTATATTTTCAATATATCTTAGTAAAACTCTCAGTAATATCAGTATGAAAAAATAAGTGAATCATAGTCAAAACTCAATAAAATATAATCATAAAACTGCCCATCGGGCCATAATCATCACTCGTAACAATTTTCCTCAGCACCTCACCATCACTCAGTATCAGCCTCGCGGGCAACCTCATTGTCACTCATGCCTCCAAATCACTCATCACTCGGCACTCGCACTCAGTAGGTACCTGCGCTCACTGGGGGTGTGTACAGACTCCGGAGGGGCTCCTACAGCCCAAGCGCCATAAACAAGCCAAATCATGGCATTAATCACTCTTAGACACTCGGCCTCTCTCATATCATAACATCCTCACAACATTGGCCCTCGGCCTCACTCAGTCAGACACTCTCAGCATGCCACTCGGGCCATAAATAAAACGGGGTTCCCGACCCAAAATAGTATTTCATTTCAAGAAATAGTAATATTATCAAATAAGACTGTAAACAATTTCACAAGAAAGACTAAGTGTAAAATCATAGTTTCAAAGTAGTGAGAATATCAGTAAAATAGCCCCCAAGGGGTTAAAACAGATCGACACTAGGCCCCAAACATGGCTTACAGCCCAAATATATCAAAACATAGTAATATTATAACTCATATGCTTTAAAAGCAGTTTCGCAACTCAATAGTTGCCTAAAAAGGAACATTTTTCCAAATTTCCAATTCGTGCACGCCCCGCACTCGTTCTCCAGTGTGTGCATCACTCCAAATCCTTGAAAGGATGTAAAGTCCAGGGTTTCATACCCTCAAGACAGGATTTAAAGACATTACTTACCTCAAACTAGCCCGAAAAGCTACTCTACAACCCGCTTACCTCTCAAATCAACTTCCGAGTGCTTCAAATCTATAAAGATCAGAATTTTCTCATCAAATTATGCTAAGGGAATGAATTCCAATTGAAAAATATCAATTTTAGCACAAAACCCGAAATTAGCCAAAACCCGATCCCTGGGCCCGCGTGTCGGAACTCGACAAATCTTATACCAAAATGTTCTTCATCATCTCACGAGTCCGTACATATAAAGAACTCTAAAATTGGAGTTCGTTTGACCACTCAAATCATCCTTAGAAGCTCTCATATTCTCAAGCCATAATTCCATCTTTTTCTACTGATTATCATGAATTAAAAACTGATAATAAGGTCTTTAATCACCTATAATCGGGTTTTAGTGTCCAAATTCCTTACCTCAATGAAGAACAATGATTTCCTCTCTTAAAAATCGCCTCAAAAGCTTCTTCCCGTTCAAAAATGGTGGAAAAGAGAGTTATGGTCGCGGAGGGTTTATTTAAATACTGCCCATGTATTTATTCATCGCGATCGCGAGACCCACATCGCGATCGCGAAGCACAAATCCTCAGCTGCCCAAATATACTCTCTGCGATCGCAACATATGCCATGCGATCGCAGTTCCTTATGACCTGAACGTACGCGATCGCAAACCTGACCACACGATCGCGTAGCACAATTGACTAGCCCCCACACACGCCTCTCTAACTCTACGCGATCGCACCAATACTCACGCGATCGCACTGACCAACGTTGCACACCTTTGCGATCGCACTCCTACTTCTGCGATCGCGATTCACAAAATGACCGGGCTCCAGATTACTCTACGCGATTGCGGACCAATCCACGCGATCGCGATGAACATTTTGTTGCTGCAGTGACACTGGAAAACAACAGATTTTACAAGTTCAAAGTTGCCCGTTTACAATCCGAAATCCATCCCAAGCCCGTCGGGACCCCAACCAAATTTACTAACACATCATAAATGATCATTCAAACTTAGTTTCACTCTCGGAACACCAAAAATAATATCAAAACACCAAAATCACGTCGGATTCAAGCCTAAGAACTTTAAAATTTCTAAAATCCACCAACGATGCCGAAACTATCCAAAACACATTCGATTGACCTGAAAATTTGCAGACATATCCACAATGACATTATGAACTTGTTCCAACTTTCGGAATTCCATTCCGACCCCGATAGCCTATTTTCCACTGCCGACAGGAAACCACCAAAAGCTAACTTTCGCCAATTCAAGCCTAATTCTACACCGGACATCACAAAAATATTCCGAACACACTCCTAAGTTCCAAACCACCTAGCGAAGCTATCCTAGACATAAAATCTGCATTCCGAGGTCGTTTACCAATAATTCAACTCTTAGTTGATTTTTTCAACTATAAGGCTATTTAAAAGACTAAATGACTAAATTCTCACTACAACCATTCCGATTCCGAGCCTACCAACTCTAAAACATCATAAAAAGTGTAACCAAGCTATGACAAGGCAAAAACAGTAAATATAATGCAGGTTCTACGTAACGACCAACCGGGTCGTTACATTCTCCCCCTCTTAAACAAATGTTCGTCCTCGAACGGGTCTAGAAACATACCTGGAGTCTCAAACAAGTGAGGATATCTGATCTACATCTCCCGCTCGGTCTCCCAAGTAGCCTCCTCCACTGGCTGACCTCTCCACTGTACCTTCACTGAAGCTATATCCTTGGACCTCAACTTTCTGACCTGACGATCCAAAATTGCTACTAGCTTTACCTCATATAACATATCATCCTCGAGATGAACTGTGCTGAAGTTTAACACCTGAGACGGGTCACCAATATACTTCCGGAGCATCGACACATGAAATACCGGATGAACATTCGACAAGCTGGGTGGCAAGGCAAGTCTATAAGCCACATCTCCAACCTTCTGAAGTACCTCAAAAGGACCGATAAACTGTGGACTCAACTTTCCCCTCTTTCCGAACCTCATAACACCCTTCATGGGTGATACCTTCATCAGTACCTTATCACCTTCCATAAATAACACATCCCATACCTTCCGGTCCGCATAACTCTTCTGCCTAGACAGCGCCGTGCGAAGTCGCTCCTGAATCTACTTCACCTTCTCCAATGCATCCTCAATCAAATCTGTGCCTAATAGCCTAGCCTCACCGGCTGGAACCAATCGACCGGAGATCTACACCTCCTACCATATAAAGCTTCATACGGGGCCATCTGAATGCTGGACTGGTAGCTATTATTATATGCAAACTCCGCCAGTGGAAGAAACTGATCCCATGAGCCACCTAAATAAATAACACAGGCCCGCAACATGTCCTCTAAGATCTGAATAGTCCTCTCCGACTGCTCGTCAGTCTGAGGATGAAATGTTGTGCTCAACTCTACCTGATTACCCATACCTCTCTGCAGGACCCTCCAAAACTGAGATGTGAACTGAGTACCTCTACCAGAAATGATAAAAACTGGAACCCCATGCAATCGGACAATCTCCCTAATGTAAATACCAGCCAACCGCTCTGAAGTATAAGTAGTACTAACAGGAATGAAGTGCGCATACTTGGTCAACCTATCCACAATGACTCAAATAACATCAAACCCTTCGAAGTCCGTGGAAGCCCAACTACAAAGTCCATAGTGATCCGCTCCCACTTCCACTCCGGAATATCTAACCTCTGAAGTAATCCACCTGGTCTCTGGTGCTCATACTTGACCTGCTGGCAGTTGAGACACCGTGCTACATTCTCAACAATATCTCTCTTCATCCGCCTCCGCCAATACTGCTGTCTCAAGTCCTGATACATCTTCACGGCACCCGGATGAATGAAATACCGCGAGCTATGCGCCTCTGCTAATATCAACTCCCGAAGACCATCCATATTGGGAACACAAATACGGCCTTGCATCCTCATAACACCGTCATCACCAATAGTCACATCCCTGGAATCACCTCGACGGACCCTATCCTGAAGTACTAACAAATGCGGATCATCATACTGTCGAGCTCTAATCTCATCATAAAGAGAAGACCGGGAAGCCATGCTAGCTACTATCCGCGGAGGGTCTGACAAATCCAATCTCACAAACTGACTCGCTAAAGCCTGAACATCAAGTGCTAAAGGTCGCTCTGCTGCTAAAATGTACTCTAGACTCCCCAAACTCTCGGCTCTGCGACTCAAAGCATCGGCCACTACATTGGCCTTCCCCGGATGATACAAAATAGTAAGGTCATAATACTTGAGAAGCTCTAACCATCTCCTCTGTCGCAAATTCAACGCCTTCTGCCTCAACAGATACTGCAAACTACGATGATCAGTGAAAATCTCGCACTGTACCCCATACAAATAATGGCGCCAAATCTTTAAGGCATGAACAATGGAAGCTAACTCAAGATCGTGCACTAGATAATTCTTCTCGTATACCTTCAACTCTCTAGACACGTAGGCAATCACCCCACCGTCCTGCATCAATACCGATCCCAAACCGACTCTAGAAGCATCACAATAGACTGTATAAGAACCCGAACCAGTAGGCAAAACTAGTACCGGAGCTGTGGTCAATGCTGACTTGAGCTTCTGAAAGCTCTCCTCACACTCATTAGACCATCTGAATGGAGCACCCTTCCGGGTCAATCTGGTCAATGGCAAAGCAATAGAAGAGAATCCTTCCACAAAGAGACGGTAATATCCTGCCAAACCAAGGAAACTCCTGATCTCCGTAGCTGAGGACAGTCTAGGCCAACTCTGCACCGCCTCAATCTTCTTCGGATCAACCTGAATACCCTCACTAGACACCACGTGACCCAAGAAAGCTATTGAACCAAGCCAAAACTCACACTTGGAGAATTTTGCATAAAGCTTCTCGTCCCTCAACCTCTGCAACACAACTCTTAAATGCCGAGCATGCTCCTCTTGGCTACGAGAATACACCAGGATGTCATCAATGAACACAATGACGAAAGAATCAAGGTAAGGCTGAAACACACTATTCATCAATTGCATGAACGCGATTGAGGCATTGGTCAGCCCAAATGACATAACCAGAAACTCATAATGACCATATCTGGTCCTGAAAGCAGTCTTCGGAATGTCAGAATCCCGAATCTTCAACTGATGATATCCGGATCTCAAATCAATCTTAGAGAACACTCTAGCTCCCTGAACCTGGTCAAACAAGTCATCAATACGGGCAAAAGATACTGGTTCTTCACCGTAACCTTATTCAACTGCCTATAATCGATACACATGTGCATGGAGCCATTTTCTTTTTCACAAACAACACCGGTGCACCCCAAGGTGACACACTAGGCCGAATCAACCCCTTATCTAGGAGCTCCTGAAGCTGCTCTTTCAATTCTTTCAACTCTGCTGGTGCCATGCGGTAAGGTAAAATAGAGATAGGCTGGGTGTCTGGCACCAGGTCAATACCAAAATCAATATCCCTGTCAGGTGGCATTCCTGGCAGGTCTACAGGAAATACGTCCGAAAATCACGGACCACAGGAACAGAATCAACAAAAGGAGTCTCACTACTAACATTCCTCACAAAAGCAAGATAAGACTCACACCCTTTCTCAACCATATGCTGGGCCTTTAAATAAGAAATCACTCTGCTAGGCACATGCTCTACATACCCTCTCCACTCAACTCTCGGAACTCCTAGCATAGCTAGGGTCACGGTCTTAGCGTGACAATCAAGGATAGCATGACATGGGGATAACCAATCCATGTCGAGTATCACATCAAAATCAATCATACTGAGTAACATCAAGTCCACTCGGGTCTCCAAACCCCCAATAGATATAATACACGACCGATACACACGGTCCACAACAATAGTATCTCCCACCGGAGTCGAAACATGAAACGTAACTAAAGACTCACGGGGCATATTCAGAAAGTGAGCAAAATACGACGAAACATAAGAGTATGTGGAACCAGGGTCAAATAAAGCCAAAGCATCAGTGTGACAAACTAAGATAGTACTTGTAATCACCGCATCTGAGGCAATAGCATCGGACCTAGCCGAAAGTGCATAAATATGTGGATGGCCTCCACCTGCTCGACCTCCCCCTCTAGGGCAGCCTCTAGCTGCCTGACCACTAGCCCTGGCTGCCTGGGTAGGTGGTGAAGTGACTGGGGCTGAAGTCGAGGGCTGAACCCTCTGCTAAGATGAACTACCAGGACGATGGGGACACTACCTCCACCCATGTCCGAACTCTCCACACTCAAAACAACCACCTGGAGCTGAATATGGAGACTAAAGAGAACCCCTGCCACCAGGATAACCACCGGATGAACCATGCATAGAAGAACCCTGATATGATGATGGTCTAGAGGAGATCTAAGCTGGAAAGGAACTAAAAGATGAACGCCCTGATGAGAACTGTGAGGACCCTGCCCCGAAGATGCACCACTGTAAGCTGGGCGAGCTGGCTGTGGAGGTCTAAATGGACGACCTCTGTTGTGCTGAAACTGCCCTCTATAAGGGGCACCACTGAAGCTACCCGATCCCCGAGGCCTCTTGGCCTCCCTCTCCTCACGCTCCTGCCTACGAACCGACTCAATGTCCCAAGCAATGTCAATAACCTACTCAAATTTAGCTCTAGACATTCTTTCTCTGGTCATCAAAATCCAAAGTTGATACGTGAGACCATCTACAAACCTCCTGATCCTCTCCCTATCAGTAGGGACTAACTCAGAAGCATGTCGATCCAACTCAGAAGCATGTCGAGCTAACTCAGAATACCACATCTCGTACTGTGTAACTGACAACTCTCCCTGGCGCAATTGCTCAAACTTCCTGCGTTGCTCCACTCTGTAGGATTGAGGAACATACTTCTCCAAAAAGATCGTGGAGAACTGCTTCCAGGTGAGTGGTGCTGAACCAACCGGCCTACGCCTCTCAAATGCCTCCCACCAAGTGAAAGCAGCACCCGCAAACTGAAATGTAGCAAACGAGACCCCATTGGTCTCCAAAATACCCGCAGTACGTAGTATCCTCTGGCACTTATCCAGAAAACCTTGGGCATCCTCACCTTTTGTGCCGCTGAAAGTCGGAGGCTGAAGTATACTGAACCTCTCCAGCCTACGTTGCTCATCCTCGGGCATAGCTGAAACCACATAGTCCTGAACTGGGGGAACCGGCTGGGCTGGGACTACCCTCGGTGCCTGAATACCCTGTACAACCTGCTCAGGTATCTGGGCAGCTGGAGTCCGAATGCCTCCCCCGGCCTGAGCTATAGTGGCAGTAGTAGACATAGCAACTGACTGAGCCAAACTAGTACACACCGTCAATATCTGAGCCAAGGTCTCCTGAAGACCCGGAATAACAATAGGCACTGCCAGTGCCTGAGCCTGTCCCGCTAGAGCACCCTCGGCGGGAACCTAATCCTGAATGATAGGGGGATCCTGTGGTTCTGTCCCGGTTGCTGCGCGGGCTGGTCCCCTAACTCCACCACGGCCCCGACCCCTTGTGGATCTGGCTAGTGTCTGGTCACCCTGAACGGTAGTGCGTGTCCTCACCATCTGTGAGAGAATGAAACAACGGTAGTTTAAATTTCAAGAACCAATAGAATGGCACGAAAGAGTTCAAGAAAATGAGATTTTTCCTAAGAGTTATGTAGCCTCTCGAAGATAAGTACAAACATCTCCATACCGATCCTCAAGACTCTACTAAACCTGCTCATGACCATTGAGTCCTATGTAACCTAGAGCTCTAATACCAACTTGTAACGACCCCAAATCCTAACAGGTCGTGATGGCGCATATCGTGGAACTAGGCTAGCCAACCATCACATTACTACATATTTGTTCTATTAAAATATTTCGAAAATCAATAATAATCAACAAAATACGCAATTAACATTTTTCTCTAAGTCTTTAAGCAATTGTAATATACTCTACTGTCTAAACAAAACCCCCAAGACTGGAGTCAACCGATCACGAGCATCTAAGAAATAAACAAACTCTGCCAATGTCATAGAAAATGTCTAGGAATAAAATACTAATACTAATAAAGGAATGGAAATGGAGAAGCTGCGGACGCTGGACAACTACCTCGAAATCCCAAACGCTGATGACAACGAGCTCAGACGACTACTGCTCCAAACCAGTACCTGGATCTGCACACAGAGGTGCAGGGAGTAATGATGAGTACACCAACTCAATAGTAATGAAAATAAATCACAGTCTGAAGTATATGAAACACACAACACAAAACACCAATCCACAAAACAGTAAAACATCAAGTCTTAATACAATATACATAAGTTCG
The DNA here is from genome assembly GCA_005239495.1 of Nicotiana undulata. Classification (NCBI taxonomy): domain Eukaryota; kingdom Viridiplantae; phylum Streptophyta; class Magnoliopsida; order Solanales; family Solanaceae; genus Nicotiana; species Nicotiana undulata. The sequence continues at coordinate 19,754 of MDKH01076891.1, forward strand.
AAAACCAATTCCTAGAAAATCCTTTAAAACAAGTATATTTTCAATATATCTCATTAAAACTCTCAGTAATGTCAGTTTTAAAAATGAAGTTAATCATAGTCAAAATTCAGTAAACTATCATCATAAAACTGCCCCTCGGGCTATAATCATCACTCGTAACAATTTCCCTCAGCACCTCACCATCACTCAGTATCAGCCCCGCGGGCAACCTCACTGTCACTCATGCCTCCCAATCACTCATCACTCGGCACTCGCACTCAGTAGGTACCTGCGCTCACTGGGGGTGTGTACAGACTCCGAAGGGGCTCCTACAGCCCAAGTGCTATAAACAAGCAAAATCATGGCATCAATCACTCTCATACACTCAGCCTCTCTCATATCATAACATCCTCACAACATTGGCACTCGGCCTTACTCAGTCAGACACTCTCAGCATGCCACTCGGGCCATGAATAAAACGGGGTTCTCGACCCAAAATAGTATTTCATTTCAAGAAATAGTAATATTATCAAATAAGAGTGTCAACAATTTCACAAGAAAGACTGAGTGTAAAATCATAGTTTCAAAGTAGTGAGAATATCAGTAAAATAGCCCCCAAGGGGTTAAAACAGATCGTCACTAGGCCCCAAACATGGCTTACAACCCAAATATATCAAAACATAGTAATATTATAACTCATATGCTTTAAAAGCAGTTTCACAACTCAATAGTTGCCTAAAAAGGAACATTTTTCCAAATTTCCAATTCGTGCACGCCCCACACTCGTCCTCCATTGTGTGTGTCACTCCAAATCCGTGAAAGGATGTAAAGTCCGGGGTTTCATACCCTCGGGACAGGCTTTAAAGGCATTACTTACCTTAAACTAGCCCGAAAATCTACTCTGCAACCCGCTTGCCTCTTGAATCAACTTCCGAGTGCTCCAAATCTATAAAGATCAGATGTTTCTCATCAAATTATGCTAAGGAAATGAATTCCAATTGAAAATATCAATTTTAGCACAAAATCCGAAATTAGCCAAAACCCGACCCCCGGACCCGCATCTCGGAACTCGACAAATCTTATACCAAAATGTTCTTCATCATCTCACAAGTCCGTACATATAAAGAACTCTAAAATCGGAGTTCGTTTGACCCCTTAAATCATCCCTAGAATGTCTCATATTCTCAAGCCCTAATTCCATCTTTTTCTACTGTTTTTCACGAATTAAACACTGATAATAAGGTCTTTAATAACATATAATCGAGGTTTAGGGTCAAATTCCTTACCTGAATGAAGAACAATGATTTCCTCTCTTAAAAATCGCCTCAAAAGCTTTTTCCCGTTAAAAAATGGTGGAAAAGTGGGTATTGGTCGCGGAGGGTTTATTTAAATACTGCCTAGATATTTATTCATCGCGATCGCGGGACCCACATCGCGATCGTGAAGCACAAATCCTCTGCTGCACAAATATACTATCTGCGATCGCAACATATGCCATGCGATCGCAGTTCCTTATGACTTGAACGTACGCGATCGCGAACTTGACCACGCGATCGCGTAGAACAATTGACTAGCCCCCACACGCGTCTCTCTAACTCTACGCGATCGCACCAATACTCACGCGATCGCATTGACCAACGTTGCACACCTTCGCGATCGCACTCCTACTTCCGCGATCGCGATTCACAAAATGACCGGGCTCTAGATTACTCTACGCGATCGCGGACCAATCTACGCGATCGCGATGAACATTTTGCTGCTGCACTGACACCAAAAAAATAACAGATTTTACAAGTTCAAAGTTACCCGTTAACCATACGAAATCTACCCCGAGCCCCTCGAGACCCCAACCAAATTTACCAACACATCATAAATGATCATTCAAACTTAGTTGCACTCTCGGAACACCAAAAATAACATAAAAACACCAAAATCACGTCGGATTCAAGCCTAAGAACTTTGAAATTTCTAAAATCCACCAACGATGCCGAAACTATCCAAAACACATCCGATTAACCTGAAATTTTGCAGACATATCCAAAATAACATTAAGAACCTGTTCCAACATTCGGAATTCCATTCCGATCCCGATAACTTATTTTCCACTACCGACCGGAAACCACCAAAAGCTAAATTTCGCCAATTCAAGCCTAATTCTACACCGGACATCACAAAATTATTCCGAACACACTCCTAAGTCCCAAATCACCTAACGAAACTATCTGAGCCATATAAGGCTATTTAAAAGACTAAATGACTAAATTCTTACTACAATCATTCTGATTCCGAGCCTATCAACTCTAATACATCATAAACATTATAACCAAGCTATGACAAGGCTAAAACAGTACATATAATGCAGGTTCTACATAACGACCGACCGGGTCGTTACATATAGGGTATAACATAATAATATGGTACTTCTATTTACATCAGTGATGTCTCATGTATATCATATGTATCTATGTGTATCCATGCAATTTATGTTATATATACGATATACAATGTGATATACACGGGCGTCCATGAAAATTTGTGTTGTATACACGATATACAAAGTGATATACACAGATGTCCTTAAAAACGTGTGTGTGATATACACTGATGTACACGATGTACAACGTGATGTAAACATGTCGCACTTGGATTTTTAGGTATGATTTTTTACCTGTAACTAATCTAAATCACTTCTAATCTTGCTCAAAAATTTTATATCGCCTCGTTTAGGTATTTTCAACTAATTTCAATGACACCCACTCGTTCAATCCAAAAAAAAAAAAAAGATAAGAAAAATAAAGTTGAAATGTATTTTTTTCTCTCTTAGTTTTTTCTTCTGATTTTCTCTGATGTGAGATCAACCTTATCTTTTCATCCCTTTGATTTTTTTTTGTGTGCATAATTTGCAAGAATTTTTTCTTAACTATGAGAGCGAAAGAGAAGAGATAGAAAAAGAAATACAAGGAGAGAAAGGGGGAGGGAAGCAGTGAACATGAAGAGAAGTGAGCGGCGAAGAGACCGAGGAAGGGGGGAGCAGACGGTTTGAGAGAGAATATGTAAGAGAGTAGTTTTTTGTTAGGATTTGGCTTTATAATGCCAATTGTTTGGGTCTATCTTTGCCAAAACCTAATATAAGGCTAAAAATTGTCAATTCCTGTTATGTGTTGTCATAGAAAACCAATTTTTCTTGTCTCCTTTAGCAATCTCCATGTAGCGCACATAGAATTGGAGGCAAGTGCACATATGGTCATTCTCAAGCATGTTACTTAGTGATTAAGCAATACTTATTTTATCTTGAAATTTTAAACTAAAAATCTTAACTTCATGACTTTTTAATCCTAAAAATTGAACTGAAAAAGTGAAATTCAGGATGCACTGACTAATTACTAAATAACAACCCTTTAAAGCAGCTACCTAGTGTAATTTCTACCAGAATTGGTGAGCCATTATTTTCAAGAGAGAAAAAAAATGAATGTCCAATTTACTTCCTAAAAAGATTAAAAACATTCTCTTCAACTTGAGATAAAACTACTTTCATATTTTTCCAAAATTATCTATAATCACAAGTCTTACACCTTTAAATTGTTAGTGAATGAATTTCAGTTTATATGACATTAATACTACTATGAGATGTACACTATTATTCCTTTTATAATATATAATTGCTCAAATAGTAATCTTTTAAGCTTTTAACCTTAACCATTGTTTAAATTACGATGAATTATTAGTTTTATTATTCGGTTTTAGGGGGGAATTTGCATCTATACCCGCTTTTTGGGTCACATTTTAACTTATAGGCCCTTTGCAAAAAAAACAAAATTGCAAGCGTACCCACTTTTCGCGCAATTTTAGACATATGGGCCTGAAGTAGGTTTGAACTTCAGAATATTTTGCCTTAAGTGTAGAAAAACTTCAGATATTTTTGCATGAAGTTTGGCCTGACTTGCAAAGGAAATCACGCAAACTTCAGTTCATAGTGCAAATGAAAAACTTCAGTTCAATAAAACCACAACATGTTTTGGCTGAAGTTTTTGTTTGTAATTGCTGAACTTCAGCCTTCTAGTAACTGAAGCTTTGTTCTGTATTTGCTGAACTTCAGCATGTTTTAGCTGAAGGCTTTGTTCTGTATTTGCATAACTTCAGCATGTTTTAGCTGAAGCTTAATTCTGTTTGTGACAAACTTCAGGGCTGAAGTTTGTTTTGTATTTGTTGAACTTCAGCATTCTAGGAGTTGAAGTTTTTGTTTATATTTGCTGAACTTTAGCATTCTTAGAGCTGAAATTCTAAACAACAATGAATTTAATAGATCATGATTGGCAGCGATTGATGCTGCTCATTTCAAAGATTAAATAATAAAAAATATTTTCGACATGAAAATAAGTTACTACAGATAAGTTAGAACCAAAAACCAATGTGCCTGTAAAGCTAAAAAAATCTAAGAGGTTATATTATTGTGAATAAAACCAAACCGAACATAATGGGACAAACAGATATATATATGAATCATCAGGCTATAACGCATAACAATATCTCAATCTTCAACATTCAGAAAATGAAGGAGGAGAAAGAGGCCTGAAGTTGTTTAAGCAGTGGGTACAAGTTAAAACTTTTTTTTTTAAAATGGGTATAGGTTAAATGGGGGCGACCAAATAGGGCGCTCCGTGCAATTTTTACGGATTTAGGCGATAAAATGAACCTTTACCGAGCGAGATGACTTGAAGTCACCTCCACGCAAGTGAGGATTCAAAATTTAGAAGTTGCGGGTGCTTTACTGATCTTAGCATAAATTTACAATGGTCAAATATGGTCATAGTGAGTGCTCATGGACAATTATAATTGTCACGAACCTAATTTTTTTCCGTAGGATGTCGTAACGATACTTAGTATCTAAAACTAGGTAATCCTAACAAGTATGCGAAATAACTGAAATAATAAGCTAAAACTCAAAACGTCAACAATTGTAATAAATAAAAACTGCAACTCATAGTATAAACAACTCCCAAACCCCGGTAGATATAAGTCACAAGCTCTAGATACAGTGTTTTGAATATCCTATACATCACTCTTTATCAAAAACGTAAATAAATAAGGAAAAGACAGGATAAAAGGGGACTCTGAGGCCTGCGGATGTGGACAGATGTACCTTGAAGTCTCCAAGCAGCAACACAACTCTCTAACACCGATACTGATAAGATGTATCTGGATATGCACAAAAAATATGCAGAAGCGTAGTATGAGTACACCACAACGGTACACAGTAAGTGCCAAGCCTAACCTCGGTAGATTAGTGACGAGGTCACGTCAGGGCCCTACTGGAAATATTAAGAAACAAGGCAGAAGATATGATAATATAGTGAAATGACAGGGAAGTGAAACAACTAGAATTTATGGAAGGTAATAACACAAAATCAAAGAAAAACAAATACAACATGAAAGGAAAGAAAAACTCTTACAAGTTAAGGAAGTACAACAACAACCGATACAACAAATAGAGGAAATCAACAGGGGCACTCCCGAGGTACCGCCTCGTAGTCCTAAAAGTAAATATCTCACAATCTTTCCTTATATCACCGCGAAAGCCTTTATATTATGTTTTGAAAATTATTTTCCAAGAAATAGCATCCCACATTTTAGCTCACCTTATCACACTGTATGACTTTTAGTAGTTCCTCTACTAGCCATGCGTATCAAGCCCACCTTATCTCACCGCATGCGTTTCAATACCCAGACCTTATACCACCGCATGCGTATCAATAATCACAACGACACGAGAGAAACCTCGTGCAAAAATAACAACCACACGGCAGAAATATCGTGCAACAGTAACAACCGCATGGAATAAACCTCGTGCAACAATAACACCCACACGGAAAAAGCCTCATGCAACAGTAACAACAATCACCACAACAATAACCACGTAAACCAAACATAACAACTGAAACAGTGATATTCCAAGGATGACAATTTCAAGTAAGGACTTCCACAGTTAAATAATGAATACGGAATCAAGGAAGCAGGTAATTCAACTAAACATGTAGTACAAGTTGAAAATAAGATATAAGACAAGTAGGCATGTGAAATTAGGCTAAACATGATGACTATAACTTATGACTATCACAGTCCTATTGTCTTTGAGCTGAGGGTCTCCCGGAAACAGCCTCTCTATCCTCTCCGGGGTAGGGGGTAAGGTCTCCGTACATTCTACTCTCCCCAGACTCCACTGGTGATATTTTACTCGGTTGTTGTCATTTTCATTTTCATGATGACTATAACGTGCTAAAGTACTCAATTAAGGAATGAAAAGAAAACTACGTAGCAAAAATCGGAATTTCCACATGTAGCCCGTATACACACTCGTCACCTCGCGCACACGGCCTTCGCATATCACAAAGTATCACCACAATACCACATCCTAAGGAGAATTTCCCCCCACACAAGGTTAGACAAGTCACTTACCTCAATCCACGTAATCAATCAATGAAAAGATCTTACCCTCGATTTTCCGACTCCGAACGTATCTAGCCAAAAACAATTATATACTATAAATATAATTATAGGAAACTAATCTAAATAATGAAATTATGATTTTAGATAAGAATTGAAAAATCGCTTCGAAAAGTCGACCCAGGCCCACATCTCAGAACCCCGCCAAAATTATAAAATACGAACACCCATTCGATATCGAGTGCAACCATACAAGAATTATCCAAATCCGACCTCATTTGGCTTTTTAAAACTCAAGCATTTGTCTAAGAACTTTACACCTTTTTCCCAAAATTTTCAACCCAAATCCTTAATTAAATGAGGAAATCGAAGATAGATTAGTGAAAATTAATCAAAAACAATTTAGGAATACCCCAACAATCCCTCAGAAAATCCCTCAAATGGCCACCTTAATCCGAGCTCTCAAGTCCAAATGGTGAAAAATGACATAAAGCATCGATTTTGGAATTTTAATCTGCTGCCCAGTTAAATCCTTCTTCGAAGCACAAAATGCTTTAGGCCCATATTTCCTCTTACGCGAACGCGATGAACAAGGTTTCTCAAGGTTCGCGATAGGGAAGTCCTTCTCGCAAACGCGTATACCACGTGTGAGGTCCACCTAAGCAGCCTTCCTCATCGCAAACGTGTAACCCAGTTCGCAATCACATAGCACCAAGGTTCTGACCCTTCGCGAACGGGGGACCTCCTCTACGCGAACGCGGGAGAATCATCACGAACGCGTAGGAGGACACCATAATTGGGAAAAACCAGCAAATTCATAATTTCTTCCAAGTTCGGAAATGCGTTGAACATGATCCAAATCACGCCCGAGGTTCCCAGGACCTCAACCAATTATACCAACGAGTCCTAAAATATCATACGAACTAATTCGAGCCTCAAATCGCATCAAAAAATGCTAAACCACGAATTGCGCATCTATTCAAGCCTAATGAACTTTTGAACTTCTAACTTCCACATCCAATGCCGAAACATATCAAATCCCGTCCGATTGACTTCAAATTTTGCACACAGGTCATAATTGACATTACAGACCTATTCCAACTTCTGGAATCGGAATCTGGCCCCGATATTAAAAAGTCTACTCCCGATCAAACTTCCCAAAATTCCAACAATTTCCAACTTTCGCCAATTAACGCCGAAACAACCTACATACCTCCAAATCAACATCCGGGCATGCTCCTAAGACCAAAATAATCATACGGAGCTACTGGAACCATTAAAACTCCATTTCAAAGTCGTCTTCATACAAGTCAAACTGCGGTCAACTCCTACGAGTTAAACTTCCAATTTAGGGACTATGTGTCATGTTTCACTCCGAAACACGCTCAAACCCGACACCAAGTGCCCCGAAAAGTCACATAACCACAAATTGAAATAGAGGGAGAAGTAAATAGGGGATCAGGGCAAAGACTCTCAAAATAACCGGCTAGGTCGTTACATCCTCCCTCCCTTAAAACAAAAGTTTGTCCATAAGGATAACATCTACACATATCATGATCGGTCTCCCAAGTCTCCTCCTCGACTGGTTGACCCCTCCACCGGACCTTAACTGAAGCAATATTCTTTGACCTCAACTTCTGAACCTGCCTGTCCAAAATGGCAACATGTGATGACCCAATGGGTCATTTTATAAATATAGACTCCATCCCATGCTTAATTATCACAAAAAGGTTAATTTTAAATACTTCGATTTGCGTGCACAGTCCGGGCGTGAAACCGGAAAGCTTTTATGTTAAAATATGAGAAATAGTAATTTCTAGAGTTAAAATTTTATTATAGTTGACTTTGGTCAACATTTTGAGTAAACGAACCTGAATCTGTGTTCCGACGAACCCGAGAGGTCCGCAGTAAAATATGGGACTTGAGAAAATGCTCGAAAATGAATTTTGGAGGTCCCGAGCCTTAGAAAATGATTTTTGAAGAAAATTGTTCTGCTGGTTAATTCAAGAAATAAAGAAAGGGAATAAAATGTGAAATATATGATTTCCGGCCCGTATTTTGGTTCCAGAGCTCGGAACAAGTTTGTTATGTTATGTAAGTCCTATCTGTGAAGTTTCATGAGAATAAGAGTTGATTTGATGTAATTCGGACATCCGGTTGAAAAGTTAGAAATTTAAGTGTTCTTGAGAAAATCTAGAGTTTTGAGGCCAAATCTGTAGATTATTTATGTTAGTTTGATGATTTGATTTCGCAAACAAGTTTTTATGATATTTTTAGATGTGTGTGCATGTTTGGTTTGGAGCCACGAGGGCTCGGGTGAGTTTCGGGTAGGCTACTGAGTGTCTAGACTTAGAAAAAAATCCCAACAGTTGAACATCTGGTGTACATGTCTCTGATCTCGCAAATGCGAGGTCGGGCTTTGCAAATGCAAAGCCAATGACAAGTCTCTGATCTCGCAAATGCGAGGTCCCTGGGTCGCAAATACGAAGGACCTTGTTCGCAAATGCGAGGTCCTGTTCGCATTTGCGATATATGCCCGAAAAGCCTAGGGTTCGCAAATGCGAACCCCGGCTCGCAAATGCGAGACCCGCAGCCTGTTATATCAGCTTTTTGACGGGATTTTTCCTTCTTTTCCAATTTTCTAAAACCCTAAACCTCCATATGCGATTTTCCAAAGATCCAAACTTCTTCAAATCATTGGTTAGTGATCTCTAACTAGTTTCTTTCAATTCCTAACAACTTTTGACAATGATTTCAACCAAAAATATAGAGTTTCCATGGTAAACAAAAATTGATTTTTGGGTAGAACTTAGGAATTTCAATTTTTGGGGAATTGAACCTCGAATTGAGGTCGGATTCCAATACCAATTGTATATTCGTGCTCAGGGGAGATTGGATAAACGGGTTTTTGTCCGAACCTTGAGTTTAGACCAAGCGGGTCCGGGGTCAATTTTTTAAATTGAATGGGAAAACTTAGGAAAACCATTGCTTTTCAATAAAGATGATTCCTTTAGGCTATGATTGATAACATTGAACAAATTGTGATTAGATTCGAGCAGATTAGAAGCAAATTCTAAAGGAAAAGTAGTGCTAGAGCAGTTAATTGCTTGCGAAAATGAGGTAAGTGTTTGGTCTAACTTTGACTTGAAAGAATAGGAATTCCCACTTATTTGCTATGTGAAATGCATGGGCGTGGTGTAGAGGTGAGGTGAAGAGTATCTATGCACCACCCAATTTGCCTGTTAAGCATGATCCCTTTTTCCGTTCCCAACTTAATTGATTCTCATCTTAATTGTCCTATGTCCATTATTGTTTCTATGACTACTTGGTCTTGTTATTTTATTGTTAGATATTGTTGTGGTTATTTTGGAAGGAGTATTGGTTGTTTTAGCTGGATTTCTTGTGGTACAAAACAATTATTTTGGAAGGAGTATATGTTCCCATTGGTTCCATTATTGATAATATTGAGGAAGTGATGAGGAATGCCGTTTAACTGTTTTATAATTGTTGAGGTATACATGATTGCTTGGTTTTAATTGATTGTGGCCAATTGTTGTGGCGAGTGTATAAAGAGTATTGGTTTTTTATTAGGTTCCCTTGTGCTACACACGATTGAGCAGTGTGTTGTTGTTTTTACGAAGTTTATATATACATATTGATGTTCCTGTCGGTACCATGATTGAGAAGATATTGATGAAGCTTATGAGAAAATACATTTTCGTATTTAATATTGTTGAAACAGAAATATTGTGAAAATGCTTGGCCTGAATTGTGAAAGCTTCATGAATTAATATAAGGTTATGATATGTCAGGTGGGAGCGGGTTGCACGCTACAACAAAGGTGTGATAAGGGTGAACATGTGGATCGGGTTGCACGCCGCAACATGAGTGATATAGGTGATATATGTAGGGAGGAGGAATAAAGGTGGACAGGTGGGAGCGGGTTGCACGCCACAACAAAGGTGTGATAAGGGAGGACACTTATGATTTACTGGATTTTACTACAAACCTATTTTTACTGGATTTCAAAAGATGTTTTACTGATTTTTCTTTGAAACTCAAGGATTTGAGACTTACAGATTTGGAAAAGTTTAAATGTTTACTTTACTATCTTTTTCATATTTTAGCAATACTTTCATTCAAAGTTAAAGTTTGACAAACTTGGAAATTATTGAGAATTGGTTATAGCTGAGGCCTGAAAGAGGCAGTTGAGTTATTTTATTATTGTTGCAGTATTTGAATTTGTTTGTTTAGATTTCCCACTTGCTTTATATATTATTGTTGTCATAGTTTTATTGTTAAAGCCCCACTGTAGCCTCGTCACTACTTCATTGAGGTTAGGCTCAGCACTTACTTAGTACATGGGGTCGGTTGTACTGATACTACACTCTGTGCTCTTTTGCACAGATCCAGGTACTAGTCAGCACTAGAGGATACCAGAGTGACCACCTATTCAGTTGGAGACACGAGGTACATCTATCGGCGTTCGCAGATTCCGAGAGTCTTCTCCTATTTTACATATACTGTTTTATTACATTCAGGACAGTTACACTATTTCTTTCAGCTATTATTTGTAGTATTCTTTAGTAGTTCGTGGAGTTGTGACACCGGACTCTGGGGTAGGCTTAGATCTATTTATACTTTTAGTTTGTAGTTCGTTCTATTTAATTTTTTATTATTTTATATTGGGAGTACTTCATCGGAAAACATTTAAATTGAGTTTCTTTAATTTTATTTATTCTTGCTTAAGTAAATAATCAAAGGAGAATTAGTCCAGCGAATTCTAACATTGCCTTGCCTAGAAAGTGTGGTGTTAGGCGCCATCACGATCCCTAAGGTTGGGAATTTGGGTCGTGACAAGGTTGTATCAGAGCACTAGGTTACTTAGATCTCACAGTCCATAAACAAACTTGGTAGAGTCTGAAGGATCGGTACGGAGACGTTACTTATCTCTCAGAGGCTATGAAGTTAGGAACAATTTTACTTCTACTCTACTCTATCGTGCAAATTTATTCTACCATTGATGACTGAACTTGTCTATTCTTGTCCTCTCACAAATCTCTACAACACGCAAAGCGTCTACAACCGGACAAGAGGTGAAGCCCCAATGATAGCTGCGATTAGGGGAAGAGACAGAAGCGGAGCTCAGTCTAAAGCTCAAACATCAACACCTATTCTACAGTCTCGAATGAATCTAGACGTGGAGGTTCTAGCTCAGTCAGTACATGTTGGACTAGTCCATATCCCAGAAGGATTTATAGCTACTCCAGTATTGCATAACAAGGGAATAGTTGAAAGCAACGAGGTTGATTTATATGAGCAGTGAAGTTTAACATTGTGGATTATCAGGCATTGTGACCTATGACTTCGTGTCAAGTGGGGAAGTCCACTGTCAAGGAATAGATTGTGGGGTCATGTGTTATATCTATTTTGTCTTGGAATGCATAAGGCCTGAGATTTTACAAGAGATAAAGTTGGGACTTGCGATAAGTCTGCCTCCTTAATAACCATATACCTCAGTACCAAAGGAGTTATATAGACAACTTTAAATCTATAGAAGGTTTACTTAGCGTGGAAGTCACGGTTGCGGATTTTGGGGTGCTTCAGCGGCAGTATAGTGGTTGATAAGCTTTTAGACTATATGGTTCGTGCCAAAGTTTATCTATATAGAGCTCTACTTTCGAGATCATTGTGCATCAATAGAGATGAGAGTTACCCCAAAAGAATGATGAAAAAAAATATGAATAAAGGGGGTAGCTCAGCAGTGTTGAGTTAACATAGTAAAAGAAGAAATTGGCCGCCGGTGTTTGTGACCAGCCCACGAAGAGGATGGCCAGCCAATGCAGCATCAATTACTTGACTCAGTTCTCATAAATTCTTTTGAAAGATTTGTTTCTCGGATCTCCATAACACGTGGCGCATAAGGTTTGAACGGTTGCGTCAGGTCATATGACGGTGTCAGAATATGCCATCAGGTTTGATAAGTTAGCCTGTCATACTCCTACTTCGATTCATATAGCCAGAGATCAAGTCCACAAACTCATTAAAGGACTCGATTATGATTGTAAAATCTTGTGTGACTCAGGGCAGGTTGATAGTGTATGTCAGCTAGTGGTAGAAATTGTCCTAGACTTAAGAGAGTCATATTTAATCAGAACACTCAGGCTACGTGCCCCATTGCAATTACAATTCAATCTACATGACCAGCTAGGAAAAAGGGGTCGGAATGTCGAATGTGGAGGTCAGATTCCTAGAGGTTGAGCCCCGCCTGTTGATATATTTTCTATGGTATGGCTGAGGTCGTTACATTAAATAGTGTCATTACAAGAACAATCTCTAATTATTATATAGTGACGATTTCCTGAACTTCATACGGTTATGCGTATCTAATAAAATACTTCTAATATGCTCTACTCTCGGGTGAGCTTCGTAACTCAAAAAAATCTACTTATGTGAATACTTGTATTGAGAAATTCTATAGAGATAACTGTGTCTATCATTACGTGTTGTAAATGTTTTCAACGGAAAATATTTAAAGGAAGGAAATGGAATATTTCGATTGGCACGATACACATGTTGCTTGTGATTCAGAATTGAGGACGAGATCCTCACATTTTTATAGTGATTTGATATGTTTAAACTGGGCTACGAGCCGCGGTGGAAGTTATGTAAGGATGAGATCCTTGTGATGGAAATTTTTGTGTTTAAATTCTCCCTTGTGAATTAAAGTTTTATTATAGTACTGGTAGGGAGTCATGCATGTTAGGCTCATTCAACAATTTATGTATAAAATAATGATAATAATCATAATAATAAATGAATAAATAATAATAAAAGTAATACTAATAATAATTAAATTAATTAATTAATTAATTAACTGTGCATAATTTTCCAAATCCGTGTTATAATTATTGAGCGTTGATCTACGAGGTATCTGATACCCGTGTGGCGTTAAATAAGACACGTTAATTCGGGTATATAATTATGAGATCTTCATGAATCGCACCTCGTTATCAGTATTGTGAGGGTTCGGAAGGAGATTATTGTCAACGTGAAGCTTTTTCATAATTCTGTAATTGGCTATGAACAACTATTAAGAAAATAGAGGCGGTCAAGAACTGGCCTAGACCCATTACAGCCATGGAGATTGGGAGTTTCTTGGGTTTGACGGGTTACTACTGTCGTTTTGTGTAAGGGTTTTCATCTATATCAGCCCTATGACTATATTGACTCAGAAAGGTGCCTCATTTAAATGGTCAAATGAGTGCGAGGCAAGCTTTCAGAAGCTCAAGACAGCCTTGACTTCAGCACCGGTGTTAGTGCTACCATCAAATTCGGGTTCTTTCATGGTGTATTGTGACGCTTCCCGTGTTGGACATGGAGAAGTATTGATGCTGGATGGCAGGGTGATTGCATATGCGTCTCGGCAGCTGAAAGTCCATGATATTCAGTTCATGACTTAGAGTTGGCAGTCATTGTTCATGCATTGATGATTTGGAGACACTATCTTTATGGCGTGCCGTGTGAGGTTTTCACTGACCATCACAGTCTCCAGTACTTATTCAAGCAGAAGGATCTAAATTTAAGAAAGCAGAGATGGTTAGAGTTACTGAAGGATTATGATGTCACCATATTGTATCATCCAGGTAAGGCCAACGTGGTGGACGATGCATCGAGTAGGAAGGCGGTGAGTATGGGCAGCCTTGCGTGCATTCTAGTCGGTGAGAGACCGTTAGCCTCAGATATTAAGACATTAGCTAATCTGTAACGACGCGACCGGTCGTTACATAGAACCTGCATTATAATTATTGTTATTGCCTTGTCATATGTTGGTTATACTGTTTACGATGTGTTAGAGTTGGTTGGCTCGAGTTCAGAATGGTTGTAGTGAGAATTTAATCATTTAGTCTTGAAAATAGCCTTAAAGTGGGAAAAGTAAACTGAGAGTTGACTTATTTGTAAACGACCTCGAAATGCGTATTTTATGGCTCGGATAGCTTTGTTAGGTGATTTGGGACTTAGGAGTGTGTTCGGAATATTTTTGTGATGTCTGGTGTAGAATTAGGCTTGAATTGGTGAACGCTAGTTTTTGGCGATTTTCGGTAGGTAGTGGAAAATAGGCTATCGGGGTCGGAATGGAATTCCGGAAGTTGGAACAGGTTCGTAATGTCATTTTGGATATGTCTACCAAATTTTAGATCAATCGGATGTGTTTTGGATAGTTTCGGCATCGTTGGTGGAATTTAGAAATTTCAAAGTTCATAGGCTTGAATCTGAGGTGAATTTAGTGTTTTTGCTTTGTTTTTGGTGATTCGAAGGCTCGACTAAGTTTGTGTGATGTTATGGGATGTGTTGGTATGTTTTGGTTGAGGTCCCGAGGGTCTCGGGTGAGTTTCGGGTGGTTTCAGACCATTTCTAGTTGCTGAATTTTGGCTTAAGGGGTGTACGATGCGATAGCAGTGATCTGGATGCGTTAGCATAGAGAAAATTTGGAAAAATCTAGTTGTGCTATGCAATCGCATAAGGCTTCCCGCGATCGCATAGAGTAAAATTTCTGCTGCACTATCTCGACCTTGGAAGCTTATAACTCATAATCTATAAGGAATTTGAAGATGATCCAAAAATAAAAGTTGTATCCCTTGATGTCTAGTTTTCAGAAAGTGAAACCAATTATAATTTAAAGTTTTGTACAAAAGGTTATGACCATTATACTAGAGGCTATCCGGAAGAGTTGGAGAAGGCTGTTGGAAAACAATTTGTTCTATGCGATCGCATGGAAAAGTCCGTGATCGCATAGGGTTAAAGAAGGCTGGTAAATTTTGTTCATAGAGGACGCGAGGCATAGGCCACGTTCGCATAGAGTGATCTGGACAGAAGTATTTAAACCCCTCATTCGCGAATTTCAGTCTATTTTCACCATTGTTGAGCGGTTTTGAAGCTTTTTGAGAGGGATTGAAGAGGGAATCAAAGGGAAACATTTGGAGGTAAGTTTTTTGACTTCATAACTCGATTATATGTGATTAAGGACTAAATTAACAATGTTTAATATGGGAAAATTAGTAGAAAAAGGAGAAACTAGGGCTTGTGATTATGAGACCTTTTAGAGATGATTTTAGGGGTCAAACGGACTCCGATTTCAGAGTTCTTTATATGTACGAACTTGTGAGATGATGAGGATCATTTTGGTATAAAATTTGTAAAGTTTCGAGATGCGGGCCCGGGGGTCGGGTTTTGACTAATTTCGGGTTTTGTCCTTAAAATTAATATTTTTCAATTGGAATTCATCCCCTTAACATAATTTGATGTGAAAAATCTGAACTTGACAGATGGAGCACTCGGAAGTTGATTTGAGAGGCAAGAGTGTTGCGAAATAGCTTTTCGGGCTAGTTTGAGGTAAGTAATGTCTTTAAATCCTGTCCTGAGGGTATGAAACCCCGGACTTCGCATCCTTTCACGGTTTTAGAGTGATGCACACACTAGGTGATGAGTGTGGGGCATGCACGAACTGGAAATTTGGAAATATGTCCTTTTTAGGAAACTATTGAGTTGCGAAACTGCTTTTAAAGCATATGTTTTATAGTATTACTATGTTTTGATATATTTGGGATGTAAGCCATGTTTGGGGCCTAGTGACGATATGTTCTAACCCCTTGGGGGCTACCTTACTGATATTCCTCACTTATTAAATTATAATTTTACACTAAGTCTTTCTTGAGAAATTGTTTTGACACTCTGAGTTACTGATATTATTTCTTGAAATGAAATATTGTTTTGGGTCGAGAACGCCGTTTATTGTGGCCCGAGTGGCATGTTCAGAGTGTCTGACTGAGTGAGGCCGAGAGCCTATATTGTGAGGATATTTATGATATGAGATAGGCCGAGTGCCTGAGAGATGATTGATTTCCATGATTTGGCTTATTTATAGCGCTTGGGTTAAAGGAGCCCCTCTGGAGTCTATACTGAGTGCGAGTGCCGAGTGATGAGTGATTGGGAGGCATGAGTGACAGTGAGGTTGCCCGAGGGGCTGATGCTGAGTGACCGTGAGATGCTGAGTGACTGTTACTGAGTGAAGGTGAGGTGCTGAGGGAATATTTATGAGTGATGATTATGGCCGAGGGGCAGTTTTATGATGATATTTTACTGAGTTTTGATTATGATTCACTTCATTCTTCTATACTGATATTTTTAGGAGTTTTACTGAGAAACATTTAAAAATATACTTGTTCAAAGGATTTTTATGGAAATTGGTTTTCAAACTTATGTATTAAATATATACTTTATTGAGACTTAGTGTTTCACTATTGGTGGATTGGTGTTTTGTATTGTGTGTCTTATCTTCAGACTTGATTTATTTTCATTACTACTGAGTTGGCATACTCATTATTACTCCATGCACCTCTGTATGCAGATCCAGGTACTGGTTCTGAGCAGTAGTCACTTGCGTTCGTTCGACATCAGAATTGGGATTTTGAGGTAGTTGTTCTGCGTCCACAGCTTCTCCATTCCCTTCCTTTATTAGTATTAGTATTTTATTCCGAGACATTATTTATGAAATTAGCAGTGTTAGTTTTATCCTTAGATGCTCGTGATCGGTTGACTCCAGTCCTGGGGGATTTGTTTAGACTATTAGTTTATATTATGGTTGCTTACAGACTTAGAGGAATTTTTATACTTCATATGCTGGTATTTAATGAAATTGAGTAAATTTATTAAAATAAATGTGTAGTTATGTGATGGTTGGCTAGCCTAGTTCCACAATAGGCTCCATCACGACCTGTTAGGATTTGGGGTCGTGACAAGTTGGTATCAGAGCACTAGGTTACATAGGACTCAACAATCATGAGCAGGTTTAGTAGAGTCTTGCGGATCGGTACGGAAACATATGTACTTATCTTCGAGAGGCTGTAGAACCCTTGGGAAAAATCTCACATTCTTGAATTCTTGTCGTGCGAATCCATTTTATTCAGCCAAAAGTGTAATTCTTTGAATCCTTTTCATGTATTCGAATGCACATACGAGCTCTCAGTACCATATGTGTATCCACGACTTGTGATTTCCATGGGTGAGGTGCGAGAGGCGATTTTAGCATGTTGATAATGGGCCAGTCTGGAGGACTTGAGGCCGAATTTGTATTTTGTGGCTTGAGTGCTGAGATTTCGATTGTCTGTGAGCCATGCATTTGGGACTTATATGCCCGTTTGTGTTCTTATTGATGGGATTTGGTGACTAGATGACTTCATGGCGAGTGTGATATGATGGTTAGATGTGTTCAGGTTGTTTGAGGGTGACAAAATGAATTGGCAGGAGACGTAGGAAGAACCACTGAGTATTTGACTTCTGTCGCGAGTTAGAATATGACCTCGAGTTGTGAGTATATTGAGGGACCTCTCGAGTAGCTTAGTTGTTAAGTGAGCTAGATTTTCCTGTTATGTTTTATGTTTCTGGTGGTGTCCCTTAGGCTGATCGATACCCCAACAGCGTTCATGTATTTGATTAATAGTGTATTCCAGCCGTAATTATACTCCTTCGTTATTGTATTCATTGATAGAAACCTGGCGTACTCACGTAGCCAGGGGTAGCATACTCAACCTTGAGGATGGTATTATAAAGATTCAGGGAGGAGAAGCTCCATGCAAAGTTCTCCAAGTACGAGTTTTGGCTCACTTCAGTAGCATTCTTGGGACACGTGGTGTCCAGTGAAGGTATCCATGTGGTCAGACGAGTGTGAGTAGAGCTTCCAGAAGCTCAAGATTTCCTTGACCACAGCTCCAGTGTTAGTATTGCCATCAGCTTCAGGTTCTTATACCACTTATTGTGATGTCTCGAGGGCAGGCATTAGTTGTGTTCTGATGTAGGAGGGTAAAGCGATTGAGTAATAGCTATGATCTTCGGAAGTGTATAGAGTGATATCAGTTTGAGGCTAAGCAGGCAGGGGTATCTCCTGCGGGTTGTCCCGAGGTGTGTGGTCCTTATGTTGATCTGTAGTAAATTCTCTTCTACCAGTAAATGATGTATGTTGTAATTTGAGTTTAGATCGCTCGTGGAAGTTTGCATGACCATTTCGATGGTGAATGCGAGATTTGTATTCGATTGGAGGGTTAGATGGTTTGGTTCATATGAGCTTATGAAGGATCTAGTTGAATCTCACCACAGTATGGTGGCAGTGATAGCGTATGGGCATTGTGAGTTACTGTTTGTCTTGGTCGTTGGCTTTGAGACAAGTGGGGGAGTCCGCTAATGATAAGTTGATTACACGATTATGTGTTGTACTGGTTTTGGTGCGAGGTATATTGGTGAATCAGTTATGACCTGCAGAGGTGGAGTCTAGGAATGACTCGAGTAATGGAAATTTCTTCGATACAGGTTATGTACTTTACGGGAAATGGAATTTGTTGAATGATTGAGTTGTGCTTGAAAGTGTAGTGTGTGAAGTGTATGAGTTTTCTTGTTGCTTCAATGCGTGGATTATTTTCCTAGTATGTGGGTTGCAACGGTGTCAGGTCGTTATGTCTTCTTGATCCGTGTAATGGTGATTTGCGTAGAGTGGATGATTCTCGAGAATGGTTCCGATGGATTCAAGGTTATATATAGAAATTGGGAATCTTTGAGGTGTGTATTATGCTAGAACCGAGATTTACGTTGGAGGGTGTCAAGACTGGTGGCATTTCTACCTTATCATGGATTTTACACATCAGTATCAGGAAGGAGAAGGTAATGACTTTAAATTCGCAGGAAGTCTCTTCAGGGTAAGTAGTTCTAATGTGGTTCCTTTGGGGAATACTTGAGAGAGTATTCAGTGGCTTATGAGCCTAAGACGGTCTATTTTATGCTCGGGTTTTGTGTGGTGAGTCTGGATTGAGAATTTCGGTATCATGGCAAGGAAAAGTATCAATTCGAAGGTAAGTCAGAAGGAACTTAGATAAATAGGACAGCTTGGTAGTAGGTTGGATCGGCATGATAAGGGATATGGTTAGTTCTTTGGGTGTTAATGAGGTAATGAGTTGTTACAGGTGTTTGTTAGAAATTCTCTTGGGATTTGGTGGCATGCGTAGCGTGGTTGAGTTAGAAGGATCCAGTGCTGCCGGTTTGGTGTTGTACTAATGGGATTCGGAGAGTGCTGGATGGTTTCTACCACGGTTAGAGGTGTATATTTTCTACTAGCGTGAGGGCCATGTGATGTATAGTGATTTTTCTTCTAGATGGGGTCAAATGGAAAGTTCGTGGATAGTTGGGTACGTGGTTGCTTGTGGCTCAGAAGGGATCATGAAGTTCTCATATTTATCATAGGATGGCACGGCTTATGCGGTATGTTGTGTGGAGTTGAGATTTGCATATGTGAGGTCGCGGTTCAGTTCTGGAAGGAAGGTCAAAAAAAAAAACTTAGGTAGCATTGGCTGTTTCAGATGACAAGGTAGATGATATCATTATTGGGTGGCTTGATGAGGGTATACATTTAAGAAAGGGCAACGTGTGGAGTTAAGGGGGCTTCATTAGTATTGCGACGCTCTCTTGTTGGATCGACTGTTGATATTCGAGTTTGCTTGGGGGCACAGAAGAATTATAGGGGTATCCCCCATGGAATGATTGAGTATTGGAGACATGTTATATATTCGAGTGGTGAAGCTGGGATCAGATACGGTGATTGGTGCGCTTTATGGATTTCGAGACTGGGAGTTCTCATGAACAAGTTATTTTGTGGTTGTAGACCGTGAAGATGCGAGCAAAGTTAGTCAGGTGATATCTATGTGCCATGACTTAGTCATTGTGAACTTTCGGGGAGTTATCTATCTAATGTGGATGACCAGAGTTGATTTAGAATTATTGGTAGGCCAATATGGGTGTGTGTTCTACACTGAGTCGAAATTGTTGACTCCGAATTTCTATGGTTGAGGGATGTACCATTCGATTGTCATTGAGCTTATTCGTGTTTTGGAGTGATTTATGAGTTACCTTTCGGTGTTTCTAGGAGATGTGATTGTTGGTTATATGTGCATAGGGTGCGGTTCTATCTGGGCTTGATAGCGAGATTTGAGTAAGGCAAGTAATTGGGTGTTGCAGGATTAATACGTATTGGTTATGTTCTTTCTGGTTTGGGTGGCATGGTATTATCCGATTTCCCCCGTGGTTATGGCAATTCACTTTGAGTACTTGATGTCGAATTTCACATGGTTATTGATTCTGAGCAAGATGGCTTGAAGTATTACGTATGAACCAACATTTGGGTGGGATCACGCATTGTAACGGAGTTATGTAGAGGTATGCTCCTTGGTGTCAGATTCAAGTGTTCCTATTTTACGGTGTGTGCCACGCTTTTAGCATGATGCTGTGATATTAATTGTTAATGGCAGGATAGTCCTCTCGTGTGAATCTTCTATTTTATGAATTGAGATCTTAGGATGTTGTTATTGAGTGCACGAGTTGCACAAGTTATGGCTCTGGATGCTATTGATATTGATCGGACGAATGGTTGTTGGTTTCTATGTGTTTCTTTCATCATCGGCAATGTATGAGCGTGTTAGAGCGAGACATTGCTTGATAAGAGGATATGTACCAGTTTTGGGTTATTTTAAGCGGCCATTGTGATTAGGAGTTATCACTCTGAGTGCTTGAGTCATGCAGTGTATCATGGTATTTCATCTTGGGTTACGGATATGACTTGTTACAGTGTTCTCAGACTTATTCAGTTATAGTTGTGGGATTTTGAGCTTGTAAATTGATTCAGAAGTGAAAATCTAGTTCTAAGGTTTATGGGTCAAGATTGGATTTCGAAATTTCATCTATGTGGAACTATCGGACCTATATGGGTCAGGGTGACGTGGAATCATCTTCGAATATGTGCATGGTAGGTTACACGACAATTTTGGTGGTGTTTGGAACAGCTCTAGGCACGTTCGAGGACGAACGTGTGTTTAAGTAGGGGAGAATGAAACGACCCGACCGGTCGTTACGTAGAACCTGCATTATAATTACTGTTATTACCTTGTCATAGGTTGGTTATACTGTTTACCATGTGTTAGAGTTGGTTGGCTCGAATTCATAATGGTTGTAGGAGAATTTTGTCATCTAGTCTTTAAAAATAGCCTTAAAGTGGAAAAAGTCAACTGAGAATTGACTTATTGGTAAACGATCTCGGAATGCGGATTTTATGGCTCGGATAGCTTCGTTAGGTGATTTGAGACTTAGGAGTGTGTTCGGAATATTTTTGTGATGTCAGGTGTAGAATTAGGCTTGAATTGGCGAAAGTTAGTTTTTAGCAATTTCCGGTCGGTAGTGGAAAATAGGCTATCGGGGTCGGAATGGAATTTCGGAAGTTGGAATAGGTTCGTAATGTCATTTTGGATATGTCTGCAAAATTTCAGGTCAATCGGATGTGTTTTGGATAATTTCGGCATTGTTGGTGGAATTTAATTTCAAAGATCATAGGCTTGAATCCGAGGTGAATTTAGCGTTTTTGCGTTGTTTTTTGTGATTCGAAGGCTCGACTAAGTTTGTGTGATGTTATGGGATGTGTTGGTATGTTTTGGTTGAGGTCCGAGGGTCTCGGGTGAGTTTCGGGTGGTTTCAGACCATTTCTAGTTGCTGGTTTTCGGCTTCAGGGGTGTACAATGCGATAGCATTGATACGGATGCGTTAGCATAGAGAAAAGTTTGAAAAATCTAGTTGTGCTATGCGATCGCGTAGGGCTTCCTGTGATCGCATAAAGTAAAATTTCTGCTGCACTGTCCCGACTTTGGAAGCTTATAACTCACAATCTATCGGGAATTTGAGGATGATTCAAACATGAAGATTGTAGCCCTTGGTGTCTAGTTTTCCGAACGTTAAACCAATTATAATTTGGAGTTTCGCACAAAATGTTATGACCATTATACTAGAGGCTATCCGGAAGAGTTGGAGATGGATGTTGGAAAACAATTTGTTCTATGCGATCACATGGAAAAGGTCGCGATCGCATAGGGTTAAAGAAGGCTGGTAAACTTTGTTCATCGCGAACGCGAGGCATAGGCCGCATTCGCATAGAGTGATCTGGGCAGAAGTATTTAAACCCTTCCTTCGCGAATTTCAGTCCATTTTTCACCATTGTTGAGTGGTTTTGAAGCTTTTTGAGAGGGATTGAAGAGATAATCAAAGGGAAACATTTGGAGGTAAGATTTTTGACTTCATAACTCGATTATATGTGATGAAGGACTAAATTAACAGTGTTTAATTGGATAAAATCAATAGAAAAAGGTGAAACTAGGGCTGGTGATTATGAGACCTTTTAGGGATGATTTGAGGGGTCAAACAGACTTTGATTTCACAGTTATTTATATGTACGGACTCGTGAGATGATGAGGATCGTTTTGGTATGAAATTTGTCAAGTTCCGAGATGCAGGCTCGGGGATCGATTTTGACTAATTTCGGGTTTTGTCCTTAAAAGTGATATTTTTCAATTGGAATTTATCCCCTTAGCATAATTTGATGTGAAAAATTTGAACTTGATAGATTTGGAGCACTCGGAAGTTGATTCGAGAGGCAAGCGTGTTGCGGAATAGCTTTTCGGGTTAGTTTGAGGTAAGCAATGTCTTTAAATCCTGACCTGAGGGTATGAAACCTCGGACTTCGCATTCTTTCATGGTTTTTGAGTGACGCACACACTGGGTGACGAGTGTAGGGCATGCACGAACTAGAAATTTGGAAATATGTCCCTTTTTAAGCAACTATTGAGTTGCGAAACTGCTTTTAAATCATATGTTTTATAGTATTACTATGTTTTGATATATTTGGGATGTAAGCCATGTTTACGGCCTAGTGACGATTTGTTCTAACCCTTTGGGGTTACTTTAGTGATATTCCTCACTTATTAAATTATAATTTTACACTCAGTCTTTCTTGAGAAATTGTTTTGACACTCTGAGTTACTGATATTATTTCTTGAAATGAAATACTATTTTGGGTCGAGAACTCCGTTTATTATGGCCCGAGTGGCATGTTGAGAGTGTCTGACTGAGTGAGGCCGAGAGCCTATATTGTGAGGACATTTATGATATGAGAGAGGCTGAGTGCCTGAGAGATGATTGATTTCCATGATTTGGCTTATTTATAGCGCTTGGGATGAAGCTCCTATGGAGTCTGTACACACCCCTAGTGAGCCTAGGTACCTACTGAGTGCGAGTGCCGAGTGATGAGTGATTGGGAGGCATGAGTGACGGTGAGGTTGCCCAAAGGGATGATGCTGAGTGATCGTGAGGTGTTGAGTGATTGTTACTGAGTGAAGGTGAGGTGCTGAGGGAATATTTATGAGTGATGATTATGGCCGGGGGTAGTTTTATGATGATATTTTACTGAGAAACATTTACAAATATACTTGTTCAAAGGATGTTTATGGAAATTGGTTTTCAAACTTATGTATTAAATGTATACTTTGTTGAGACTTAGTGTTTTACTATTGGTGGATTGGTGTTTTGTGCTGTGTGTTTCGTATCTTCAGACTTGATTTATTTTCATTACTACTGAGTTGGCGTACTCATCATTACTCCCTGCACCTCTGTGTGCAGATCCAGGTACTGGTTCTGAGCAGTAGTCACTTGCGTTCGTTTGGCATCAGAATTGGGATTTAGAGGTAGCTTCCAGCGTCCGCAGCTTCTCCATTTCCCTTCCTTCATTAGTATTAGTATTTTATTCCGAGGCATTATTTATGATATTAGCAATGTTAGTTTTATCCTTAGATGCTCGTGATCGGTTGACTCCAGTCCTGGGGGATTTATTTAGACTATTAGTTTATATTATGGTTTCTTAGAGACTTAGAGGAATTTTTATACTTCATATGCTGGTATTTAATGATATTGAGTAAATTTATTAAAATAAATGTGTAGTTATGTGATGGTTGGCTGGCCTAGTTCCACGTTAGGCGCCATTACAACCTGTTAGGATTTGGGGTCGTGACCTAATCAGTTCGTGAGGTTGGAAATTTAGCCCAGCAGTGTTCTAGCTTGTATTGTTGCCTGGTCTTCCTTAATTGACCGTATTCAGGAGCGGCAGCATGGTGACCCACATTTGGCGGTCCTTAGGGACACAGTTCGACACGATGATGCCAATCAGGTTACAGTTTGGGATGATGGCATATTGAGGATGCAGGGTAGGTTGTGTGTGCCTAATGTTGATGGCCTTCGTGAGTTGATCCTTGAGAAGGCTCACAGCTCCAAGTATTCTATTCACCCAGGTGCAGCAAAAATGTACCAAGATTTAAAGCAGCATTATTGGTGGAGAAGGATGAACGAGGACATTGTGGCGTATGTGGCTCGTTGTTTAAATTGTCAGCAGGTAAAGTATGAGCATCAGAGACCTGGTGGTTTGCTTCAGTAGATAGAGATTCCTGAGTGGAAGTGGGAGCGTATCACTATGGACTTCGTTTTGGGGCTCCCACGGACTCAGAGGAAATTCGATGCAGTTTGGGTTACTGTGGATAGGCTGACTAAATCAGCACACTTCATTCATGTGGCGAGTACTTATATTTCAGAGTTGTTGGCTGAGTTGAATATTCGGGAGATAGTTCGCCTTCATGGTGTGCCCGTGTCTATCATTTCTGATCAGGGTACGCAGTTTACTTCACACTTTTGGAGGTCAGTTCAGCGTGAGTTGGGTACCCGAGTAGAGTTGAGTACAACATTTCACCCTCAGACTGACGGGCATTCCGAGCGTACCATTTGGATATTGGAGGATATGCTCCACGCTTGTGTTATCGACTTTGGAGGTTCATGGGATCGGTTTTTGCCCTTAGCGAAGTTTGCTTATAATAATAGCTATCAGACGAGCATTCAGATGGCTCCTAATGAGGCGTTGTATGGTAGATAGTGCAGGTCGCCGGTTGGATGGTTCGAGCCGGGAGAGGCTAGGTTACTAGGTACGGACTTAGTTCAGGAGGCCTTGGATAAAGTCAAGATCATTCAGGAGAGACTTCGTGCAACTCAGTCTAGGCAAAAGAGTTATGCCGATCGCAAGGTTCGTGATGTGGAATTCATGGTGGGAGAGAGAGTATTACTTCGTGTGTCGCCCATGAAGGTTGTTATGAGATTTGGAAAGAAGGGTAAGTTGAGCCCTAGGTATATCGGGCCGTTTGAGATTCTTGATAGAGTGGGGGAGGTGACCTATAGACTTGCGTTGCCTCCAGGGTTATCCTTTGTTCATCCGGTATTCCACGTGTCTATGCTCCGGAAATATCATGGTGACCCGTCCCACGTGTTAGATTTCAGCTCTGTCCAATTTGACAAAGACTTGACGTATGAGGAGGAGCCGGTAGCCATTTTAGACTAGCAGGTTCGCCAATTGAGATCAAAGAGTTACCCTTTAGTTTGAGTGCAGTGGAGAGGCCATCCCATTAAGGCAGCTACATGAGAGTCCGAGTCGGACATGCAGAGTAGATATCCACACCTGGTTGCAAATTCAGGTAACTTTCTATGTCCGTTTGAGGACGAACGTGTGTTTTAGAGGTGGAGATTGTGATGACCCAAGGGTTCATTTTATAAATATATACTCCGTCCCATTCTTAATTATCATAAAAAGGTTAATTTTAAATACCTCAATTTGCGTGCACAGTCCGGGCGTGAAACCGGAAGGCTTTTATGTTAAAATATGAGAAATAATAATTTCTAGAGTTAAATTTTGATTATAGTTGACTTTGGTCAATATTTTGAGTAAACGGACCCGGATCTGTGTTTCGACAATCCCAGGAGGTCCACATTAAAATATGGGACTTAGGCGTATGCCCGAAAATGAATTTCCGAGGTCCCGAGCCTTAGAAAATAATTTTTGAAGAAAATTATTCTGCTGGTTAATTCAAGAAATAAAGAAAGAAATAAAATGAGAAATATATGATGTCGGGCCCGTATTTTAGTTCCGGATCCCGAAACAAGTTTGTTATTTTATGTAAGTCCTATCTGTGAAGTTTCATGAGAATCTGAGTTGATTTGATGTAATTCGGACATCCGGTTGAAAAGTTAGAAATTTGAGTGCTCTTGAGAAAATCTAGAGTTTTGAGGCCAAATCTGTAGATTTTTTATGTTAGTTTGATGATTTGATTTTGCAAACAAGTTTGTATGATATTTTTAGATGTGTGTTCATGTTTGGTATGGAGCCACGAGGGCTCGGGTGAGTTTTGGGTAGGCTACTGAGTGTCTAGACTAAGAAAAAAATCCCAACAATTGAACATCTGGTGTACCTGTCTCTGGTCTCGCAAATGCGAGGTCAGGCTTCGCAAATGCGAAGCCCATGACAAATCTCTGATCTCGCACATGCGAGGTCCCTGGGTCGCAAATGCGAAGGACCTTGTTCACAAATGCGAGGACCTGTTCGCATTTGCGATATATGCCCGGAAAGCCCAGGGTTCGCAAATACGAACCCCATCTCGCAAATGCGAGACCCGCAACCTGTTATATCAGCTTTTTGACCGGATTTTCCTTTATTTTCCAATTTTCTAAAACCCTAAACCTCCATAGGCGATTTTCCAAAGATCCAAACTTCTTCAAACCATTGGTTAGTGATCTCTAACTAGTTTCTTTCAATTCCTAACAACTTTTAACAATGATTTCAACCAAAAATCTAGAGTTTTCATGGTAAAACAAAATTGATTTTTGGGTAGAACTTAGGAATTTCAATTTTTGGGGAATTGGACCTCGAATTGAGGTCGAATTCCAATACCAATTGTATATCCGTGCTCGGGGGAGATTGGGTAAACGGGTTTTGGTCCGAACCTCGAGTTTAGACCAAGCGGGTCCAGGGTCGATTTTTGAAATTGAATGGGAAAACTTAGGAAAATCATTGCTTCTCAATAAGATGATTCCTTTAAGCTATGATTGATAACATTGAACAAATTGTGATTAGATTCGAGCGGATTAAAAGCAAATTCTAAAGGAAAAGCATTGCTAGAGCAATGAATAGCTTGCGAAATTGAGGTAAGTGTTTGGTCTAACTTTGACTTGAGGGAATAGGAATCCCCACTTGTTTGCTATGCGAAATGCATGGCGTGGTGTATAGGTGAGGTGACGAGTATATATGCACCACCCAATTTGCATGTTAAGCATGATCCCTTTTCCCTTTCCCAACTTAATTGATTCTTGTCTTAATTGTCCTATGTCCATTATTGTTTCTATGACTGGATTCCTTGTGGTACAAAACGGTTGAGCGGTTTGGCATTTTTTTTACGAATTATATATATA
>ML275998.1:0-38754 GCA_005239495.1 Nicotiana undulata
CGGTTTGAACCGGTCTGGGCCGGTCCGGTCCCGGGTTGAACCGGCCCGTTAGCCACCTTTAACCCAAGTGCACGGTTCAACAACAAGAAACTAACATGAATCCCATAACTCTATGTAAGGGCAAGTCATCTATGGCATAGGATATCTAAACTTCCTTTAACATTGAGTCGTATTTGTCACACCCCGAGCCTGGGGGAGAGACTAGCACCTAGTGCCTACCTATCCTTGGATAATGTGCGATGCAAAATACAAAACTAAATGGAGACTAATGCTGACTAATGTCAACATAAAGCTAGGCCGGCAAGGCCATCATAATTACTACAACTGACAAGCCAACAAAACATACGTACATGGCCTACAAGCCCAACATACTGCACTTTCCGACAGGATATGTCTACAAGCCTCTACTGATAGATAAATTGTGATCGGAACAGGGCCCTGACCTACCCATAACCTATCTACATAGATACACAAGATATACACCATACTGCTAGACCCGGCAACTCCGAAAGAAGGGGAGCTTACCGATAAGGCTGAACTCGGGCAACACCTACTAAGGAGGTCTACCCGTTTGTCTGTCTGAACCTGCAGGCATGAATGCAGCATCCCCAGGCAAAAGGGACGTCAGTACGAATAATGTACCGAGTATATAAGGGCAGTATACTGAAAGCTGAAACTGAACTGATAATATAATAACTGCAAGAAGCTGAAAGTCAAAGATAATCTGAAGATATGCTTACCTGCTGATACTGACTCAACTCTCTCAATATAGTAAGTAAAATAGTTGTCCAGCCCTATAAGGCTCGGTATATATATATATATATATATATATATATAGTTCTATCGTAGTAGGCTCGCTCATAGGCGCTTGGCCATACTAGGCTCTGTATCTCGACCAACTGGGCTCGCTCATAGGTGCTCGACCACAGTGGGTTCGGTATATAACTTACCATCTGATCAGAGGTTACCCAATAGGGGCCTGCCCATCGATTATAGCTCGATGGTAATGAAAATACTGTGATACTGTATATACATACTCTCTGCTCTCTTGACTGGAAGAAGACAATACTCAACTGAATATGAAGTCTCGATTAGGAGAATATTGTAACTTACGAGACTAGAAAAAATACATAAATTCCGGAATATGGATTTCTCCTTATATCTCGTTATCAAACATATAATTACGTGATCATGCCAAAATGAAGGAAGGGCTTAGCCTTAACATACCTGAGTCGATTCTTTTGACATTCCTGTAACACGAGTTAATTGCTACAAAATACGGAACAAGTCGTTCGAAAGGCTTGAAGCAATTCGCTAGTACAAAATTACTCCGATGAAAATTTTGGATGGGGAACTACTATTGATTTTCTTGTGTTTGGGTTCCCGTAGAAAAAGTATGAAGTTTTTATAGGATCATTATGGACTCCAATAAGAGACAAGACATTGCAACAACAATATAACTTGGATAGTGAAAGCTTTGGACAGTGAAAGCTTTTCTTTGCAAACTTATGTAATTTCAACAATAGATTCTTGTATAGGAAATCTTTGTCCGTAAGCTTTGGACAGTGAAAGCTTTTCTTTGCAAACTTTTGTATAATAATACTTGTTGCCACTTATTCTCCTAAAAATATGCCACATAGCATATATAAGTGAAGAGTCATCCTTGGGCTTTATGTGGCTGCCACATAATGTTCAAGGTTCAAGAGTTATCCCAAATCATAATTAATTATTAATTTCTTAATTAATTTGGTAATTTCTCACTAATTCAATAATTAATTAATTATCCACATAATAAAAAATTATCTCAAATTACTTAAAATACAACTCACATTTAACACACCTTATACACCTTACTATCATGGCCATGTGGTACCTTGCATGGTACTAGTCCATAAGTGTTGGTATTATTACTCGACCCATAGTTTATCTCAATTCGTCAACCTTCAACGAAACTCATTTTCTTTAATTCGTGTACCCTTTATCCTTCTTGACACTTACTTATCACTTGTTATAAGTAGCATATTTGTGCTAACCTCAAGATAATCTCATCCTCGAGTCTATGTCAATTAACTGAAGACGAAACTTTAACGTACGAGAAATGCGAGATGTAACATCCTTCCCCCCTTAGAGACATTCGTCCTCGAATGTCTACTCTTAGATACTTTGGGGGAAAACATTTATACCACTTTTGTCAGAGTCGCTTCCGTACACTAGACTAAAACCAATGTGTGCATAGCCAGAAAACATACTATATATGCCACACATGGCCACTGTCTATAAATAGCAACACTTGGCTTCACACAACTGTTCATTATAAATTCCGAGAGTCAAAATGAGAGTTTACCTGATGATTTACTGGCCCGAATAGAGTTGTGCTGAGGTATCCCATAATCTCGAGCCATATCACCAGTTTGAAATAGGTAGGGGTATTTAGACTTTATTTCTTCCTCTGCTTCCCACGTCATCTCCTCCACCTTCTTACTTATCCATAACACCTTTACGGATGCTATCTCCTTATTTTGTAACTTGCGGATTTGTCGGTCTAGGATGGAAACCGAAATTTCCTCGTATGACAAGTCCTTTGTAATATGTACATAATTTGTGGAAACCACTCGGGTAGGATCGCCAATGCATTTTCGTAACATAGATACATGAAAAACGAGATGAACAGACTCCAATTCTGAGGGCAACTCCAACTCATAAGCTGCTAGGCCCACTCTCCGAATGATCCTATAAGGCCTAATATACCGTGGGCTAAGCTTTCCTTTTTTCCCAAAACTCATCACACCTTTCATAGGTGACACCTTTAAGAATACCCAGTCATTAACCCTGAACTCTAAATTCATCGTCGCACGTCAGAATATGACTTCTGACGACTCTGAGCTGTCAGCAGTCGCTCTCGTATGAGCTTTACTTTTTCTATGTCCTGTTGAACCAGGTCTGGCCCATGTAATCCAGATTCTCCAACATCAAACAACCCTATAGGAGATCTGCACTTACGTCCGTACAAAGCTTCGTACGGAGCCATCTGGAAATTCGATAAGAGGTAGATGTTCATCCCAATTTCTCTTAAAATCCAGCACACATGCTCGCAACATATCCTCGAGCGTCTGAATCGTGCGCTCGCCTTGTCCATCAGTTTGTGGATGAAAAGTTGTGCTGAGATTCACCTGAGTCCCTAAACCTTTCTGAAATGACCTCCAAAAATATGTTGTAAACTGGTCCCCACGGTCAGATATAATAGATACTGGTACTCCGTGTAGTCGCACTATCTCCTTAATATATAATTTTGCATAATCTTCTGTTGTATATGTAGATCTGACCGGTAGGAAGTGAGATGATTTCGTGAGCCTATCGACTATCACCCATATGGAATTGATGTTATGATGAGAACGAGGTATACCGGTGATAAAGTCCATGTTTATCGCCTCCCATTTCCATGTCGGGATCTCTATTGTCTGCATTAGCCCTCCGGGCTTCTGGTGCTCTATCTTCACCTGCTGGCAACTAGGACATTGAGTGACATACTCAGCAATGTTCTTCTTCATATCGTTCCACCAATACACATCCATAATGTCATGATACATCTTCGTCAACCCAGGGTGAATGGAGTACTACGAATAATGTGCCTCTGACATAATCTTGTCTCTTATGCCTGCTACATCTGGAACACACAAACGACCTCTGTATTTGAGGACTCCATCTCCTTTGAGTTCTAACAACGGCTTCTTCTGATGTGGAACCCGCTCTCTCAACTCGACCAACTGTGGTTCCTCTTACTGCCTCTCCTTTACTTCAGCTATCAGAGATGATTTTGCAGTATTTTGGAGTACAACTCCTCCATTGTCATATTCTACTAACCGAATTCCCAAACAAGCCAATTGATGAATCTCTCTAGTTAATTGTCTTTTTTCGGACTCCACATGTGCTAAGCTACCCATAGATCTGCGACTTAAGGCATCTGCTACAACATTAGCTTTCCCTGGATGGTAGAGAATGTTAACATCGTAATCTTTCAATAACTCAAGCCATCGCCTCTATCCAAAATTCAACTCTTTTTGCTTGAATATATATTGCAAGCTTTTATGATCTGTGAATATATCCACATGAACACCATATAAATAATGTCTCCATATCTTAAATGCATGGACAACCGCAGCTAATTCGAGGTCGTGTGTAGGATAATTCCGCTCATGCTTCCTTAACTGCCTTGAAGCATATGCAATTACTTTCCCATGTTGCATCAGGACACATCCTAACCCGACACCTGAGGCATCACAATACATGGCATAACCATCTGGACCTTCTGGAAGTGCTAGAACTAGCGCTGGGGTCAACCTGTTCTTAAGCTTTTGGAAACTCTGCTCACAGGCCTCTTTCCACTGAAACTTAGTCGCTTTCTGCGTCAGCTTCGTTAATGGTGCTGAAAGAGAATAAAACCCCTCTACGAACCTCCGGTAGTATCCTGCTAAGCCTAGAAAGCTACGAATCTCTGTCGAAGTGGTAGGTCTAGGCCAGGATTTCACAGCCTCAATCTTCTAGTGTCTACCTTAATACCCCTGTCGGATACAATGTGCCCCAACAATGCTACAGACTTCAACCAGAACTCACACTTAGAAAACTTAGCATACAATTTATTATCACGGAGGGTTTGGAGTACTTCTCGCAGGTGAACCATATGCTCATCCTCTGAACGTGAATAAACCAGAATATCGTCAATAAAGACTATCACGAACAAATCCAAATATGGCCGAAATAAGCTATTCATCAAGTCCATAAATATGGCAGGCACCCGAAGGACATGACAAGGAACTCGAAGTGTCCATATCGGGTCCTGAAGGCTATCTTGGGAATATTTTTCTCCTGAACTCTGACCTGGTGGTACCCCAACCTCAAATCTATCTTTGAAAAGCATCTAGCTCCCTGCAACTGATCAAACAAGTCGTCTATCCTTGGAAGTGGATATTTATTCTTAATAGTTACCTTGTTCAGTTGCCTATAATCGATACACATCCTCAACGAGCCGTCTTTCTTTCGTACAAATAATACCGGTGCACCCCAAGGTGAGGTATTGGGTCTGATGAAACCTTTCTCCAGTAAATCTTTTAACTGCTCCTTCAACTCCTTCAATTCGGCAGGTGCCATTCTATACGAAGGGATGGAGATTGGTTGCGTTCCTAGAAGCAAATCGATGTCAAAATCAATCTCTCGCTCTGAAGGAATACTTGGAAGTTCAGCTGGAAATACATCCGCGTACTCTTTGACTACTGGAATAGACTGAAGTGTAGGTATCTCAGTGTTCACATCTTTAACTCACACAATATGATAAATTCACCCTTTTGCAATCATTTTCCTCGCCTTCAGATAGGAAATAATCCTACCTCTGGGTGTCGCTGCATTACCTACCTATTCAAGGAATGGCTTACCAGGAAAATAAAATCTGGCTGTCTTTGCTCGACAATCAACTGTGGCATAACAAGCTGCCAACCAGTCCATGCCCATGATCGCATCAAAATCCATCATCTCTAGCTCAACTAGGTCGGCTGAGGTATGACGACCACAAACTGATACCATACATCCTCGGTAAATGCATCTAGCAATAATCGATTCTCCGACCGGTGTAGATACCACAAAAGGTTCACTTAGTATTTCAGGCACTATACCAAATTTCCTTGCGGCAAATGGGGTAATACATGATAAATTAGATCCTGGGTCTATCAAGACATAAACATCGTGAGAACAAATGGTCAACATACCTGTCACAACGTCTGGTGAAGACTCTTGGTCCTGTCGGCCTGCTAGTTTATAAATACAATTTTTGTTACCACCTGAATTGGACCTTCTACCTCTACCTCAACCTCTACCAGCCGAAGACTGAGACTCGCGCCCTGAAGGATGCACGGACATAACTGATCCTGTTGCTGAATTCGCTAGTTGCGTCATACCCCCAGAATCTCTATTTGGGCAATCTCGCATCATATTCCCTAGACGTCCACATATAGAGCAAGAATCGGAACCGGCTCGGCATTGGCCCAAGTGTCCTCTACCGCAGATAGCACACCGCGGCGGGAATGGCCATGTCTGCCCCGAACCTCATTGTCGCTGCAAACCTGACGCCTGGGAGCTTTCACCTGGTCCGGACTGAGTATAGCGGTCATACCTGTAACCCTGTAGCTGAGGTGGCGGAGTTCTAGGTGGTCGTTTGAAGTACCGGGGCCTGTAACTACCCTGAGATTGCCCCTAATACCTGGCAAACCTCATTCTCTTACGCTGCCCTGACTCGGTCCTCTACGCACCCTGCTGCCAACGCCTACCCCTTTCTATATTCTGGGCAAATGCCTGAATCTGGGAGATATCATTTTATTCTAAGAACGCAGTGACTATCTATATACGGTTAAAATCTAGTATGTTCGATTTTTTAGGCTCGAGAGATTGCCTCAAGAATAAACTCATAATGTACCGAGCTCGAGCTCGAAGACACGGAGATCGAAGTACTCGCTGGGAATCGAGACCAAGCATGACCGACGTCGAGTAACGGAATAGCGAGATATCAGTAATCAGTCATGGATGTCGGCGAGAATCTCGGAAGTAACTAAACTGCTAACGGTTATTGACATCAATCATGAGATTTATTTCCGAAATTAGAGTTTTACCTAATTTATAATTCTTCTACTATATAAAGGGGAACCCTATTCATTTGTATCCAATATACATTCACTGAGAAATAATATTCACGCTGCTCTTTTCTTGCTTATATTTCATTATTGTTCTTACTAATCATAACAATTGATCTCAATGTTGTTCTTAATCGAGGTTGACATATTGCTACATCACTAGATTGATTTATTTTTAGCGTTCAATTCATTTATTTATGTATACGGTTGGAATTGGAAGGACCGATTTCGCATTTGTCATTGTATTTAAGCAGCTTATCTGTGTAAGGCTCGAGGTGCAATTCAGGGTGCGCTTCGAGGACTTACCTCGAGCGTCTACTATGTGCGACTTCGAGGAGAGGCGGGTCCGAAATTGACGAATGTGAGTGGCCCGAGGACTAAAAGTGACTGAGTCTACAACAAAGTACAAATTCGTACTTAGACGTATGATAGTCGTATCATTCGCAAATCTTTGTAATAAATGATAGTGTACTATGTTGGGATTTACCCTCCTATATAAAGAGGAACCTTATTATTTCTTACGGACACAATATTGAATACAAGGATCAAGAACATTCTCTGCTTCATTATTCAAACATTCCCTATTTCTCTCTGCTAGCTCATTTACTTACATTTATTGCTTTTCATTAACTGTTCTTCATTTATAGCTCATTATTGATCATAAGTAGCATACTCCGAGACCTATAAAGTTGTTATAAGCTTCATCGATCGTCAAATGGTAGCTCCGAACCTCGACACCGAAGACCCCCAATACCAGCTTCGAACATCCGATTCGTGGCTTCCCG
The DNA here is from genome assembly GCA_005239495.1 of Nicotiana undulata. Taxonomy (NCBI): domain Eukaryota; kingdom Viridiplantae; phylum Streptophyta; class Magnoliopsida; order Solanales; family Solanaceae; genus Nicotiana; species Nicotiana undulata. The sequence continues at coordinate 7,460 of ML275998.1, forward strand.
GTTTGGGTATCTTAAATTTCATATTGTCTTTACTCTATCTGTTTCAATCACACTTAGCATCAACTACCTAACAACTAGTACTGAAATAGATCGAATATTCTTAGAACCACTTAATCAAATATAATTATAATTACCATTTTCTCGTTAACAATTTAATTCTTCATTTATCAATTAATATTGAATCAGATCACGTATCCTTAAAACCACAGAACATGTTTAATTGTTACTAGTATTTTGAGGTAAACAGATATACAACAACAACTATCAATCTATTATTCATATGGCTTCATATGAGGTTTTATATGGCATGCGATGCCATTCTCTAGTTGGTTGTGCTAGGGGAGGCTAGGTTGTTGGGCAACCATTTGGTTCGTGATGCTTTGGAGAAGGTGAAATTGATTCAGAAGAGGATGTGAACAACACAGTCTAGGCAGAGAAGTTATGTTGATAGGAATGTTTGTGATGTTGTTTTCATAGAGGGTGAGAAAGCTCTTCTTCAAGATTTGCCAACAAAGAGCGTGATGATATTTGGGAAGAAGAACAAGTTGATTCTTCAGTATATTGGTCCATTTGAGGTGTCAGGGAGGGTTGGTGAGGTAGCGTATAGACTTGGTTTTCCACCCATCTTGTCGGAGATTCATCTGGTTTTTCATGTTTCCATACTTCGGACGTATAATGAGGATCAGCCAAATGTGTTGGATTTCAACTCGGCGCAGTTGGATGAGAATTTGGCATATGAAGAAGAGTCGGTTGCCATTTTGGACAAGCAGGTTCAGAAGCTGAGGAATATTGCCTCAGTGAAAGTTCAGTGGAGAGTTCAACCGATCGAGGAAGCGTCTTGGGATATCGAGCACGATATGCTGATCAAATATTCTTAAAAGGGGAGAATGTAATGACCCCACGATCATTTTGCATATTTGAGCCTTCTTTTCCCATTTGATATTTTATTTAAGCTTGTTTATTATTTTGTGACTTGCGGGGATGGTTGGTTTGGTTTTGAAAGGTTTGGCGAGTGAATTGGAACACTTTGTTCCATTGTTGGAAGCTTAAGTTGAAAGAGTTAACCAATGTTTAACTTTTTGTGTAGATGAGCTCTGAATGGTGATTTGATGATTCAAATAATTTTGTATGGTGATTTTGGACTTGAGCGTATGTTAGAATTTGGATTCGGAGAATCCTAATAGATTTTAGCTCTTCAAAGTTGATAACTCGAAGGTTTGGAGAGTTCATAGAATTGACCGGGAGTTGACTTTGATATTACCAGGGTCTGGTTTGTGATCTAGGACTTCGTATAGGTTCGTTTTGTCGTTTGAAACTTGTGTGCTATCACGCGATGTACCATGGCCTGGGAATCACATGGCACTCGTGTATGAGTGCATGCGATCTAGCGAACCAACTGGATGTCTGGATTAACATATGGTATAATTGTAGGTTTAATATAAACATACAACATGCTAATCTACTAAAGAGTCTGACTGAAATATCATAAATGCTGAAAGTACTGAACAGACTGCAAGTATAAATGAGTAGTCGACAAGGCTAACACATAAAAGCCTGCTAATATATGATTAACTGGACTATAGTTTGTTGATACCCATTTTTTTCCTAGAATAATTTTAAATTGCATATATACCTCCAAAATCATGCATTAGCATTAATTGGTATTTTAGTTCCACAATTTCTACATTTTTTATCAATTTGCCCAATATTTTATTTCTAATAAATAATTACAAAATTTGCATCACAAATGATTTCAAAAAAAACTTCTTGATTTAATTTACTATTTATGATCCTATTAAGTCCAAATTATCCCATAAATAGCCAAATTGGCACCTTTTGGCTACAATTGCAATAACTTTGCAATTATAGCCCATGCATATAATTTTTGTGTTATTTTTACCAGAAAGTAGTCTTTTGTATTTTTAAATACTAAATAACCATTTTTGAAACATTTCCATGCATGAAATTCATTTTTTATAATTAGTAATTATTTTAATCAATTTATTTGGGGTATTTAACAAATAGCCATTTTTATTTCAATTATAGCCTAATTGATTCAGCCCAAACCCTTACATAACCCGACCCAACCCCGTAACAAATCCCGGTTGTTGATCATTCTTGATCAACGGTACAAATTGCCCCATTCCTTAATTAACCTAAACTACCCCCTCCCAAACCCTTCATTTTCTCTCCTCACTCCACTATCACCCCTTCCCCTTCTCTCCAAATGCTCTCAAAACCTAACCCTAACTCTCCCTCTTCGTCACTCATATTTCGTCAACCATGGTGGTTTCTCACCACCCTCAGACCTCGAAGGGTCTCTCTTACGTTGGGTATTGCTGTCTCTAAGGTCCTCAAGGGACCAGGTCCAATCCATTTACGAGTTTGGTTCTGTCTTGCCTGTTTCAACACGTTATGGCTCGATTTCGAGTATGATCTTCCTATTTCTGTTTAAACCTATGGATTTCTAAGCCTATATCTTCTTTTTTTCAAAACCCAAATTTCATCTCTTGAACTTCTCAGATATGTACAGAACTGAGATGGTTCAAACTTATTTTTACTTGTTTTATGAAGATTCTTCTGATTATTCGAAGTGGCTTTTCATTTTCCTAAACTAGGGTTTCCTGAAATTTTTTCCTTCAAAACACTTTCTGACTTTAAGTGTTTAATCCTCTAATTCTTACGTGTTTCAACTGATTTTGTTGAGTTCTTCCTTAACCCTAACTAGTTTATGCTAAAAAACCCTAACTTTAGCAATTTTGTTTAGATTCTGAAGTTTGTCCATGTTATGTGCTACCTGATTTTTGCTCTATGTTTAACTCGCATGATTTCTTCTTTGTTTAATTTAGATATCTTCTTATTTTTACCCAAGTATGTCTTTATTAGGGATTGCCTTATTTTTTATTAACTGTGATACTTGCTGATTCTTACTAAGTGTTTCCTTAGTTAAACTCTCGTTCATTTACCCCTAATTTACCTACTCCGTACCTAAGTTTATTTGATTTATTTCCTTAAATATCTACCCTGCTCTTTACCGTTAACTGATTACCCCTTAATTAGAGGAAACTTTGCTGATTTTATGTATGATTGAATCTGTAATTTTCCCTAATTGCTACACAATTGATTCTTTACCTTATTCTGTCTAGCTCTAAACTGCTATATGTACTCTCCTCTATTCTCGCTTCTAGACATGAACACTAGTTCAAAAACTCTCTCTTACACTTAAAAGCTCTCTGCTCTTTCTTGTTACTTGCAATTTTCACTAAACTAGCCGGTTGTAAGCCAAGGCTAGTTATTGGGACACTTTTGCTCTATATTCTGTGTTGTCTCTCCTTAACTGGCATGTCCTAGTTCAGTTTCAAAGACCAAACTCTATGTGTTCTATTACTTCTTTAGTTCATTGATTTTCAGTCTTGTTCATACTTACTATCTTGTTGTTCAATATGCAACTAGTATGTCTAAGCCACTCTGTCTAATTGTTGTTTCACCTAACATGTATGAATTTTGTCTTGTTTAACTTGTGATTAGTATGTCTAAGGATTTGCTTATTTCTTTACCTAGCATGCCTCGGCCAGATTTGTTTAATGTATGTCAGCATGTTTGATTGTTTGTCTGGCCTGTTTACTTAGGTTCTGGTTTAATCTGCTTTGCTAAGTTTCCTAATATCTCAAAATAACTTTGGTTCTATGCTTAATTTGTCCAATGTAATATGTTTCCACATGGTTGTTCTGTGATCCATGCTCCATGTCTCTACTACCAGTTGTATGACTAACTCCTTAATCCTATAAAACCCTGGAAAAAGCTTTTGTGCTCCTGGTTTTATATGCTCCACTACCCATTAATATGTTCTATATGTCCCCAATTCCCACTACCCCTGTGTGAAATTCGTTGTTAAGTGATGCTGGACTTGTTTGTTCTATAACCAACTAGGCTATTTTTGTTGATTTCCAAGAATAGTTTCACACTATTTTCCAATTGTTTTCCATTAAATCAATCCTTATTTTTAGAAAACTCCTTTGCTTAGTGAAACAGTTCAGTACTGCTTTCTTGTCAAAACCATTTCAAAATTATGTCAAGCACTCTTACTTTACGCCTAAATCCCTAGGTTCTGCCCCCCCCCCCTCAAGTGTGTGTACTGCCTTGGGATCCTTTTGAGATCCCTCTGAATTCTGGCACACTGGGGCTGGCCCTTCCACACTGCACTTACTCAATCCCTGTCATGAAAAGTCTAGGTGTGAGCACTGCCCAGGATCCTTGAGGTCCTTAGGGAACTCTGACACACCTGGACATGAAATTGGCTATGAAATCCTTGGCATTTGAGACTTTTGAAAGCCTGGCCTTACCAGGTGTGCTTTGGGCCTACTACAGGCTCCCTATATTTAGTACTACTTTTCATTTATATAATTCATTCAGCCATTGGACTGTAATAATTATTTGTAAACAGATATTAGGGTGACTAGTGAAAATGGGAGGGTAGTGTATGGTACTGTGGGTAAAACTGGGTAGAAACCATGTTTCTAGGCTTTATATTCTGCAAATCTGCATTAGAAGCCATGTCTTAGGACTAATGTGTTCACTTGCATCCAAATCATGCAAAATATGCACTAGATATCCTGTTCTTAGGGATTCACGTTTATTGCTTCAGTATGTCACTAATCCATGCTTCAATCTTGCATAGATGTTTTCATTTAGAAGTCCTGCTACTAGGTTAATAAATCTTGCCCTAATAAAATTGTCATTCTCGCATGCATTTAGATATCATGTTGTTGGAATTCTGTTTGCATTAGTTTAAATATGTCTAGTTCAATTAAAATAAGCACTAACCCTGAAAAGGTATATAATGATCCCGCATATAGATATCATGTTTTTGGACATAAACTGGTACAAATTCCTTTTTTTCATGTCACCTAGAACAACATGTTTGTAGGTTAAACAACTTCTAAACTGTTAGACAATTCTGGTAATTACGATTGTGTACAGTCCCACACCTAGGCAAGCCTTATGTAACGACCCAGTCGGTCGTTTTGCGTATCAGGGTCCCGTTTCCTTAAATGAAACCTTCCATAGCGGCTATTTGTGCTTTATGACTCGCGGGAGCGGGTGGTCCGGGATTTGGAAATGATTTGGATGGTTTAGGAACACTTGGTTCCTTAAGGCTGGCCTATTTGGCCAAGTTTGACTTCGGTCAACATTTTGAGCAAACGAGCTCGGAATCGAGTTTTGACAGCTCCAGTAGCTTCGTATGATGATTTCGGACTTGGGTGTATGTTCGGCTCGGGTTTCTGATGACCCGGGAGCGTTTCAGCGCTGGAAATGGAAATCAGGATTTCCTTAAGCTTAGAATTTGGCCTGGAACGGGACTTCATGCTATCGGGGTCCAAATGGAATTCTGGGACCGGCAATAGTATTGTATAGTCATTTGTGACTTGTCTGCAAAAATTGGGGTTATTCCAAGTAGTATAGACACGTTCGGCGTAATGTAATGAATTCTAGAATTCCAAAGTTCTTAAGTTTGATTGATTTGGTTTTGGGGTTGAATTTTGAGTTCTGTGGTTGTTTTTCATGTTCCGGAAGTTCGAGTGAGTCCGTATTATGAATACAAACTTGCCGGTGCTTTTGGACGGGGTCCCAGGGGGCTCGGGGGTGTTTTAGACCACCGGGAGCTAAGTTGGAAAAACCAGAAATTTTTCTGTCTGGTTTCCTTCTCTGCGATCGCAGAAGCAGGGATGCGATCGCAGAGAAGTAATTATGCTGGGCCATCCAATGTTCTCTGCGATCGCAGACATCACTCTGCGATCATATAAGGCCCCCTTCCCAACTCTCTGCGAACGCAGACTCACCCCTGCGATCGAACAAGTCACCTACATACCCCTCCCCCCGCCTCCACTGCATGTTCCTCTCTACGGTCGCAGACCTCACTCATGCGATCGCATAAGCCTACCCTCTGCGATCGCAGGCCTGATGCCGCGATCGTAGTGAAGGTTTTCTTGGGCAGAATTTAAATGTCCAATTTCGGGTTTATTCTTCATTCCTCAACTCCCAACCTCCATTAGAGCTCCTCCAAGCTAGGGAAAGGGCTGGCCAAGTTCAAATTCATCAAGGTAAGTGATTTCTAGTCCGTTTTCATGACTTTTTAACATCAAATTCAAATAAAATTCTCTTCCAATTATCATAAAATTCATAGGAATTGATAGAAAGATGTGGGGTTTTGGGAAAATAGTGAAACTTCATTTTTAGCCATAAATTCCTAAATGAATTATGTAATTACGATCCTTGGGCTTCGGATAATTCATTCCTTCGAGATTTTTCAAAATCCGAACGTGTGGGCCTGGGGTCGAAATTTCAAGAACCTTCAAGAATGCTATATTTTAGAATTTCTTGTTAATTCTTATTCCTGGAGCATGAATTGATTCAATTATGCTATGTTTGGCTAGTTGTGAGCCGTCAAGAGTAGTTTCGGAATTTCGATCGCATCTTTTGATCCAGTCCTTGGTCCGAGGAGTGCTTTTATCGAGGTGAGTCTCCTTTCTAACCTCGTAAGAAGAAATTTGTCCCTCTAGGTAACCTTGTTTGCTATGTGATCTTGTTTGGGGGCTACGTACGTACCGAGTAACGAGAGTCCGTACGTAGTGGATATTACTGCTTCGTTCGGGTAGTTAGGACACAGCATGCTCATTGTTTCCCTTTGTTGTAGCATAGATATGACTTGTATACTTGTGTGATTGGTATTCTTGTCTTTGGACATGTGATACTTCGCTTGATTTAAGAGTGATAAGAGAGTCACGGCAGAGTGATGATTGATTATATTATGGGATCGGGCCGTACGCCACGGCAGAGTGATGATTGATTATATTATGGGATCGAGTCGTACGCCACGGCGAGATTGAAACTATTAGGGTGGGATCGGGTTGTACGCCACGGCGAGATTGAGACTACCAGGGTGGGATCGGGTCGTACGCCACGGCGAGATTGAGACTACCAGGGGGGGATCGGGCCGTACGCCACGGCGGATATCAACTTGTTGATTTGAGAGTTGCTATTTGATGCCGGATATTGATGTACTTGATTATTTGTTTTACTTGCTTACAATCTTCTTTACATCCTGCTTACTTTATGACTGTTGGACCTTAGTGAGTATCGAGTCGACCTCTCGTCACTACTTCTTCGAGATTAGACGGGATACTCACTGGGTACATATTTATATATATGTACTCATGCTGCACTTTCTTTCCTTTTCTGTACTTGACTGTACAGGTCCGGAGGCTGGTCCATCTCATTTTCAGGTCGGTGCCAGATATTGATAGCGTGGTTATACTTCACGGTGAGCTGCTTTCCTGGCAACTTCCTAGCAGCATCCGGGAGTTTCTTTGTTATGATCTCTGTCTATTTCACTCAGACTGAGACCCTGTATATGTTGTAGTCATTGTATATTCAGTAGTTGCCCGTGACACTAGCTCCTGGCACACACGCGGTATATATTTTTGGGGTTTTGGGATGTATATCTATGTGTATGTTTTATTTCGGATTTGTATCTACTATGAATTTACCTTCACTCAAGGCAGTATCATATTAGTTGCTATAAACTGGTAACCATTGACTTGTTTGATCGAATGGGAAGGGTATCACTTAGTGAAAGTTATATCGGCTTGCCTAACCCCGTTGTTGGGCGCCATCGCGACCTGAATTAGGATTTGGGTCGTGACAACGTGGTATCATAGCCTTAGGTTCACGTAGTCTCACGAGTCACGGGCAACCCAGTAGAGTCTTGCGGATCGGTACAGAGATGTCTGTACTTATCTTCAGGAGGCTACAGGGTGTTAGGAAACTCCTTTTGTTCATATCTTATCGTGCAACCAATGATGTACTCAAACTTGTTCTTCTATTCTCTCACAGATGGTAAGGACGCGTGCTTCACATGGCCCTGATCCAGGAGAGGCTGCTACCCCCGCCGCTCGAGGCCGTGGTAGGGGTAGGGGTAGGGCTCCTGTTCGTAGTAGGGGACGAGGGCGACCCAGAGCGGTACCGGTTGCACTGATTGAGGATCCTTATGTTGAGGAGCAGGATGAGCTTCCTCCAATAGCTCCACCACCCGCTGATTTTATGACGGCGTCGGGCTTCCAGGAGGTCATGGGCCGTATGCTTAGGTTCATGGATACTATGTCACAGGCGGGTGTACTTCCATCAGATCCTGCTGCTTCTCAGGCAGGAGGGGGAGTTCAGACCCCTACCAACCAGGCTACAGGACCAGCGGCAGCAGTACATCGTACTCCAGATATCCCACCAGTGATCGCGGTTCAGCCTGGGGTGGCAGCACCGGAGCCCAGGCCAGTTGCAGAGATAGACCAGCAGAAGCTGCTGGGTAGGTGGACCCAGTTTCGCCCTCCGACCTTCGGGGGTGAGCGAAGAGAGGATGCACAGGAGTTTATCGAGAGGTGCAGGGATAGACTGCACAACATGAGGATATTAGAGTCACATGGGGTAGATTTCACGACATTTCAGCTTGAGGGCAGAGCTCGCCGCTGGTGGCAGTCATATGTTCTCAGTAGGCCAGCAGGGTCGCCACCGGTTACTTGGGAGCAGTTTATTCAGTTATTTTTTGATAGATACATTCCACCATCTGAGAGGGAGGAGCTTCGGGGTCAGTTTGAGAGGTTAGATCAGGGGCAGATGTTTGTGTCAGATTATGAGGCCAGGTTCTCAGAGTTGTCTCGCCATGCTCTCATGATATTGCCCACAGATGCTGAGAGGGTTCGACATTTTGTGGCAGGCTTACATCCGGGTATCAGGACTTCCATAGCCAGAGAGGTAGAGATGGGTACCCCATATCAGCTTGTAGTCGAGATAGCTCGACGTATCGAGGGTTACCGTATGAGGGGCAGGGAGCAGGGTCAGCCAGGTCAGCAGGACAAGAGGGCCAGGTTCGTAGGCGACTTCAGAGGGGCTCCAGCTAGGGCCAGGGGGCAGTACGGAGGTGTCTAGTTCAGCAGGCCTTCCTATTCGGCTCCTCCAGTACCTCCTAGGGTTGTTCCAGTCAGGCTCCAGTTTAGCATCATGCCAGAGCGCTCCTATCATCCTTCAGCTGTCCAGAATGCAACCAGCAGTTATTCTAGCCATCAGAGATCCTCCAGTTCTTATCCCAGTGCTTTACTAGGGGATTCACACCGCTCTTCAGCAAGTCAGGGTTCCTCCTCTTCAGGGCAGCAAGCAGTAGTGCCAGGGGGTTGCTTCGAGTATGGGGATCTGGGTCACGCATGGAGGTTTTGTCCCCGGAATCGGGGCAAGGCCGTGCAGCAGAGCCAGCACTATGATTACAGCACCAACAGCACGATCACTTAGGGGTGGAGGTCAGATCGGCAGGGGTCGTCCTAGAGGGGGAGGCCAGTCAAGAAGGGGTCGTTCAGCCCCAGCTTGTCCTGGGGGAGCTCAGTCATCGGGTGCTCCAGCCAAATTTTATGCTATTCCATCCAGGGCAGACGCAGTGGCATCAGACGCTGTGATTACAGGTATTATTTCGGTATGTGGTAGAGAGGCTTGAGTGCTATTTGATCCAGGGTCCACATATTCATATGTTCAGCATTATTTGCCCATTCTCTGGATGTTAATTGCGAGTCTTTGGGTTCTCCCTTGTATGTATCCACTCATGTGGGCGACTCGGTAATGGTAGACCAGGTCTACCGATCTTGTGTGATTACTTTCTGTGGGTTTGAGACCAGAGCTGACCTGTTATTTCTTGATATGGTTGATTTTTAGGTCATCTTGGGCTTGGATTGGCTATCCCCTCATCATGTTGTCCTGTATTTCCATTCCAAGACAGTTACATTAGCCATGCCTGAGTCGCCGAGGTTAGAGTGGAGGGGTGCTTCAGTTAGTGCATTCAGTCGGGTCATTTCCTTCATGAAAGCTCGGTATATGGTCGAAAAAGGGTGTCTATCTTACCTTGCTTATGTACGGGACACCACCACCGAGTCTCCTACCCTTGATTCAGTGTCTGTCGTTCAGGAGTTTCCGGATGTGTTTCCTTCAGATCTTCCAGGCATGCCTCTAGATCGAGATATAGATTTCTGCATTGATTTGGCACCAGATACTCAGCCTATTTCTACTCCTCCCTATCGTATGGCTCCTAAGGAGCTAAAGGAACTGAAGGAGCAGCTTGAGGAGTTATTGGCCAAGGGGTTTATTAGGCCGAGTGTGTCGTCGTGGGGTGCTCCAGTCCTATTTGTGAAGAAGAAGGATGGGTCTATGCGGATGTGTATTGACTACCGCCAGTTGAATAAAGTGACCATCAAGAACAAGTATCCTCTGTCGCGCATTGATGATTTGTTTGATCAGCTACAGGGTGCTCGTGTGTTCTCTAAGATTGAATTGAGGGAAAGGATTCTAGCAGAGGTGCACGGTTCTCGGTACTCTATTCACCAAGGAGCGACGAAGATGTATCGTGATTTGAGGCAGCACTACTGGTGGAGGCGGATGAAGAAGTACATTGTTCAGTATATGGTCAGGTGTCTTAATTGTCAGCAGGTTAAGTACGAGCATCAGCGGCCAGGAGGCTTGTTTCAGCAGATGCCCACTCCTTAGTGGAAGTGGGAGCGTATCACTATGGACTTCGTGGCTGGCTTGCCTTGGACTTTGCGGAGGGTTGATGCGGTTTGGGTCATTGTGGATAGACTGACCAAATTGGCATATTTCATTTCTCTGGCTACTACTTATACTACAGAGAGGCTAGCTCAGATTTACCTTCGTGAGATAGTCTGGTTGCATGGTGTGCCGGTGTCTATCATTTCAAATCAGGGTCCTCAGTTCACTTCGCGCTTCTGGAGAGCTTTCCACAGCGAGATGGGTACTCAGATATACCTCAGTTCAGCATTTCACCCTCAGACTGATGGCCAGTCAGAGCGTACGATTCTGATTTTGGAGGATATGCTCAGGGCTTGCGTGATTGATTTCGGGGGTCAGTGGGACCAGTTCTTACTTTAGCGGAGTTTGCATACAATAATAGTTATCAGTCTAACATCAAGATGGCTCCATTTGAGGCTTTATATGGTCGGCGATGACGTTCTCCGATTGGGTGGTTTGAGCCTGGTGAGGCCAAGTTATACGGTTCAGATCTGGTCAGAGATGCCTTGGAAAGGGTAAAGATTATTCAGGAGAGGCTCCGTACAGCCCAGTCTAGGCAGNATCTGCGATCGTTGGCCCCATCTATACGATCGCATAGTGCTTCCTGGGGGCCAGGGTCATTTGTTCTCTGCGATCGCAGGCCTGATGCCGCGATCGCATTGAAGGTTTTCCTAGGCAGTATTTAAATGTCCAATTTCGGGTTTCTTCTTCATTCCTCAACTCCCAATCTCCATTAGAGCTCCTCCAAGCTAGGTAAAGGGTTGCCCAAGTTCAAATTCATCAAGGTAAGTGATTTCGAGTCCGTTTTCATGACTTTTTAACATCAAATTCAAATAACATTCTCTTCCAATTATCTTAAAATTCATAGGAATTGATAGAAAGATGTGGGGTTTTGGGAAAATAGTGAAACTTTATTTTTAGCCATAAATTCCTAAATGAATTATGTAATTACGGTCCTTGGGCTTCGGGTAATTCATTCCTTCGAGATTTTTCAAAATCCGAACGCGTGGGCCCGGGGTCAAAATTTCAAGAACCTTCAAGAATGCTATATTTTGGAATTACTTGTTAATTCTTATTCCTGGAGCATGAATTGATTCAATTATGCTATGTTTGGCTAGTTGTGAGCCACCAAGAGTAGTTTCGGAATTTCAGGCGCATCTTTTGATTCGGTCCTTGGTCTGAGGAGTGCTTTTATCGAGGTGAGTCTCCTTTCTAACCTAGTAAGAGGGAATTTGTCCCTCTAGGTAACCTTGTTTGCTATGTGATCTTGTTTGGGGGCTACGTACGCACCGAGTAACGAGAGTCCGTACGTAGTAGCTATTACTGCTTCGTCCGAGTAGTTAGGACACAACATGCTCATTGTTTCCCTCTATTGTAGCATAGATATGACTTGTATACTTGTGTGATTGGTATTGTTGTCTTTGAACGTGGTGATACTTGGCTTGATTTAAGTGTGATAAGAGAATCACGNTGATTATATTATGGGATCGGCTCGTACGCCACGGCAGAGTGCTGATTGATTATATAATGGGTTCGGGTCGTATGCCACGGCAGAGTGATGATTGATTTAATTATGGGATCGGGTCGTACACCACGGCAGAGTGATGATTGATTATATTATGGGATCGGGTTGTACGCCACAGCGAGATTGAGACTACCAAGGTGGGATCGGGCCGTACGCCACGGCGAGATTGAGACTACCAGGGTGGGATCGGGTCGTACTCCATGGCGAGATTGAGACTACCAGGGTGGGATCGGGCCGTACGCCATGGCGAGATTGAAACTACCAGGGTGGGATCGGTCCGTACGCCACGGCAGATATCAACTTGTTGATTTGAGAGTTGCTATTTGATGCCGGATATTGATGTACTTGATTATTTGTTTTACTTGCTTACAGTCTTCTTTACATCCTGCTTACTTTACGACTGTTGGACCTTAATGAGTATCGAGTCGACCTCTCGTCACTACTTCTTCGAGATTAGATGGGATACTCACTGGGTACATATTTATATATATGTACTCATGCTCCACTTTCTTTCCTTTTCTGTACTTGACTATACATGTCCGGAGGCTGGTCCATCTGATTTTCAGGTCGGTGCCAGATATTGATAGCGTGGTCATACTTCACGATGAGCTGCTTTCCTGGAGACTTCCTAGCAGCGTCTGGGAGTTTCTTTGCTATGCTCTTTGTCTATTTCACTCAGACTGAGACCCTGTATATGTTGTAGTCATTTTATATTCAGTAGTTTCCCGTGACACTAGCTCCTGGCTCACACGCGGTATATATTTTTGGGGTTTTGGGATGTATATCTATGTGTAAGTTTTATTTCGGCTTTGTATCTACTATGACTTTACCTTTACTCAAGGCTAGTATCATATTAGTTGTTATAAACTGGTAACCATTGACTTGTTTGATCAAATGGGAAGGGTATCACTTAGTGAAAGTTATATCGGCTTGCCTAACCCCGCTGTTGGGCGCCATCGCGACCTGAATTAGGATTTGGGTCGTGACACCTTAGGTAATTGATCTCTATATAAACTGGAAACTCCGTTTTGATTATGTTAAACTGCTTAAGTTTTACAGTTTTAAAAATCAGTAGGCAAACTGATTAGGATCCTGCCATTGAGTTTATGAAATAGTATTGCATATTCTGTGTATTAATGAACACCTAAACATCTTGTCCTAAGATTTTTCTAAAAAAATGACATGTATCTGTGCTTGAGACATGTTGTTGATCTGCATTACATGTGGAGGTAAACATGAGCCTTTTAACTGATTCTTTCACTTATTTGCTGGTCCTACCTGTTATTTGCTTGTCGCCTAGATTTTTCCCTTTTTAGATACCTTAGGGGTTGTCTAGAATTGCCCAGATTCAGAGGTCCTAAACTCCTTCGGGACCACAAGGAAGGGACGGGTAACACCAAGCTTAGAGTTCGTTAAATAAAACTCGCTTAATAGGTGGGATAAGGGGTAGGAAAGGATATGATGACCTATGTGCTAATGCAACGTGTAGCCTCTCATTGAGGAGTGATTACCGGGCATTGCATGGATATGATCCTATAGGATAAATAACTTAGGACCCCTTTTACCCGTTTACATATGTGTGCTTAGACTGTGAATCTGTTAAAACCTTTATTCACATATGTGTGCTGAGACTGCTAATCTGTTAAAACCTTTATTCACATATGTGTGCTTAGACTGCCAATCTGTTAAAGCCTTTATTCATTTACATATGTGTGCTTATACTGTGAATCTGTTAAAACCTTTATTCACATATGTGTGCTTAGACTGCTAATCTGTTAAAACCTTTATTCATATATATGTTCTTAGACTGCTAATCTGTTAAAGCCTTTATTCATTTACATATGTGTGCTTAGACTGCCTATTTGCTACTTGATTAATTCACAAAGTATGTTTGGCCGAGACCCACAGTTGTGGACTTCAAGGGGTGCTTAACACCTTCCCCTTGAAGTAATTTCAAGCCCTTACCCAATCTCTGGTTATACAATTAGTGGTATAAATGACCCGTAAGTAGGTGACCTAACGCACCTTAATGCGTTAGGTAGCTACTCTTCAAACTCCTTTATATCCCTTTTCCCAAAAGGAAACGAGTTGTCCCAACAATGTCAAAAACCCTGATTAATCCGAAAGGAGAGGAAAAAGGGGGCGCGACAACTTGGAGACTCTGCTGGGGATTTTTAGGCTTTTACCATAACAAACCGCTTTGTGAATTTGTCTAAATGTGTCTTACTTTGTTAATACCTGCACCTTTTCCCTTTCCCCTTTATGTGCAATTAGCAGTCTATTTTCCAAGTATTTTTTTTTTCAAAACGAAACTGACATGTTTCTTTGTTTTCCTCTGTAACCGTTTTTCAATTATAACTATTGTACTTATCGCTTTCATAATGTGCAAATACGTGACAACATGTTGTTTATTGCTGCACAATCATGCTCAACATCATACTCCACTCGTGCCTATACAAATCCTATAGCAACGCTTGATGAGTGGTTGCGCTCTTCCAATTTATATCACCCCCTAAATTCGGAAAGGCTTATTTGCGGTAAAACCAGTCAATTAGCGGTGCAGTCGATGGTTTCTTTCCTTTCCCCCTCGAGTTGTCCGCTTGAGGGTACCAGTCTAGACCTCCATAGAAACCTTACTCTTGTTATATTGTGCATGCATCATGGTCAAACCTAGCTGGGTTAATGTGTCGTCCGCACACTAACCCTTTAAGACAGCCTTATCCAAAGTCCACGGGGGTTTTCATAATCTCAATGGACATGATCACGTTCTGTGCATTAATTTGGAGAACTAAATGCTTGTATGCTAATCATAAGTGTATAAATAGTCGAGTTTGGTGGGGGAAAGACCCTAACCATTTTTGTCTTGCAGAAAATGAGGCACGAGGTCCCCAGATTCGGTATAGTCAGCAATATCCCACCAATGCTCCTAGACTGGTGGGAAGACCTTTATTCCAGTGATAAGAAACACGTGAAGAAATATTTGGGCAATTTACCGTCTCTTTTGGACATCCAGCCAAACAATATGTTGATTGAGGCCGCTACTTTGTTTTTAGATAAAGAAAGAGTTGTATTCCGCTTTGGAATATTGAAATGACGCCACTCTTGGAAGATATAAGAGGACTAGCTGGACTAGTTTGGGAAATCCCTGGATTGTTGGTGCTTGAGAACCGCACGGGCAAAGGTTTTCTAAAAATGATGGGGTTGAAGAAGAATGTTGAACTGGAGTGTTTGAAACAATCCTACATACATTTCGAGTACTTATATGAAAGATACAGCCACAACAAATCGTACTGTACCTATCATGATGAGTTTGCCATCACATCTTTGGGTCACATCAACCGCATGGTATTCGTGTTCATTGTGTGCTTTCTGGGCTTTATTGTGTTCCCGACAAAGAGGGAAAGGATTCATACCAGGCTAGCCATTGTAACCAGGGCCTTGATGGAAGGGATCGATGGGCAAACCTTCAGCATTGTCCCTATGATTGTAGCTGCTATTTGTCGAGCCTTGGAGCGTTGTCAAAGATGGGTTAAACACTCTGAGGGTTGTAATTTATTGCTGCAGTTGTGGCTCTTAGAACATCTTAAAAAGGGCCAATATCACCAAGAACTTCCGCGAAGGGCTTGGAATGACCACATTGCTTTCCATCACCCCAAACGGATGACCTACATTCGAGACAGATTTGCTCAGCCGGAAACTACCAAAGAGTGGGTGGAATGCTTTGATAATCTGACCGAGGAACAGGTGCAATAGATGTTCGACTGGCTACCGGGGGACGAGTTTATCATCAGGTCTAGGGATACACCACACTTAGTGTTGATTGGGTTGAGAGGTATATATCCTTATGTACCTCTCCGAGTCATGAGGCAGGCGGGCAGAAAGAAAGTTGTGCCGAGGGTTTCCAATGGGTCACTTCAAGGCAGATTTCCAAGATGACGATGTCCCCTACAAGTGCCAAGCTCAACACAGTGGCACTGCAAAATCATCATGGAGAAGAATACTATTGAGCCAGACAGGTACCATGTCGGATGTGCACCTCTTTATCCTTCATGGTTGGAAGATGACTTATATGGGGCGGTGAGGCTGGGAATCAGTCAAGGTAATAGAATCATAGACGAAGATGCTGAGGCTCAAGTCAAGTACAACCGACAGCGCAAAAGGGTCCATGATTCCGAGAATGAGCATCGGGAAATACATGAGACCAGCAAGAGGCTGATCGAGGAATGGAATGAGATGGATGTCCTTTCCAATAGGAAGCTGGAATACTTGGAACGAGGTATAGTGGAGTAAGAGGGCAAAGTCATCAAAAGGATCGAGAATTTCCAGAACGCCGAGGGGAATGAAGGAGGACACTTGGCTAGAGCGTACCTGCTGCTGGGACTGCGCGAGGTGGGAAATTTGTTCGATGGACTCAAGAATATCGAATCTAGGGAAGGTCCTTCTAGGAACAAATAGGCTAGATTTACCTTTTTTCTTTCATAAATGTAATAGGGCCAAGTGCCATTACTGACTTATTTCCTATTTGTTATTTTAGTATCGTTTTGGGATTCGTCTATTTACATTAATGAAATGAGGCATTTTGGCATCTAAGTTCTCCAAATAAATTTGTCGCTAGGCCTACCTCGGGCATAACGAGGCTCCCAAATTTAGGACACGCGTTTACAATTCTACAATATGTGTTTAAATACTGCAAATATTTTATCATGATCCTCGCTGACTTGCTTACCTTTTGTTTTTATTTTTATTTTTATTTTTCTTTTGATTATTCCCCTTTCCAAAAGGTTGGTTCGTGTATTCTGGCATCATCAGCATACCATACAAGATCCAGGGGCCCTCCACCTTCTCCTCCTCCTAGTCCACCTAAAGGCAAATACAAAGGCAAGATGGAAGACTTGAATAATATCAGAAAAGAGAACACAACACCAGTTGAACATACAGAAGCTTTTGACAGTCAGGGTACTCAGGTCCAGAATGATGTTGTGTCGCAACTTGAACAAAGGTTGTTAAAACTGCAAGGAGAACTTGAACATGTTCGGAACCTAGCAAATTGGTCCTTCTCACTTAGTGTTCCGGATGTCAGCCACCCGAACACTCAAAGCCCCGCACAACCTCAGAATACCCCTAACAAACTTAATCCTCCTACAACTCACCACTATACAACTCCACCAAAAAATCAAACTATCCCACCGCAATACCAACAAAACACTCTCCAAACTCCGAGAAATACCCCACCAATCATTCCTGAACCACAAAATTCCACCAACAATCACCTCTATGCTCAAGCACCAGGCCATCAGAACAACCCCATATACGTGGAGACTCTACCTCACTCCACCCAACCCATTTCTTGCACACTGAAATCGAGTGAGAAGGATATGCTCATCAGGAACTTAGCCAAAGAACTCAAGAAATTGACTAGCCGAGTTCAAGGCATGGAAGGAGGTAAGAGGATCGAAGCATTGAATTGTGAAGATCTCTGTATACAGCCTGATGTGGAACTGCCGGAGGGTTACAAACCTCCCAAGTTCGAAATTTTTGACGGTACTGGTGATCCCAGGGTCCATCTGAGGACCTATTGTGACAAATTGGTCGGAGTTGGAAGACACGAGAAGATACAGATGAAATTATTCATGAGGAGACTTAGAAGGGATGCTTTGTCTTGGTACATCAGCCAGGACCCTAAGAAGTGGTTTAATTGGGTGAGTATGGCCTTGGATTTCATGGACCGATTCAGGTTCAACACGAAAAATGCACAGAACGTGTTTTACATCAAGAATCTCAAGAAGAAGCCCACTGAAACCTTTCGCGAGTATGCCACTCGTTGGGGGTCGGAAGCATCCAAGGTTAGGACTGCACTGGATGAAGAGCAAATGAATAAATTCTTCGTCAGGGCACAAGACCCGCAATATTACGAGAGACTAATGGTAATTAAAAATCACAAATTTTAGGACATCATCAAGCTTGGGGAAATAATTGAATAAGGTATTAAGAGTGGGATGGTCACGAATTTTGAAGCATTACAAGCCACAAACAAGGCACTGCAGTCTGATGGCATATCCAAGAAAAAAGACGTAGGAGCGGTGATGGTTGCACAGGGGCCCAAATCTCCACTAACATATCGAACCTCTCCACATGCATACTAAGAACCCCCACCTACATATCAGTCATCCCCTCCACCCACTTATCAACCCACATCTCCCAGATATTCCCAACCATCCACTGTTTATCACACATACAACTCCCAACCGTCCCACTTCCAATCACCTCCAACTCGCCAAAATTTCCCAAGACCTCGACCCAACTTTGACCGCAGGCCACCCAAACAATATAACGCCATTGCTGATCCCATGTACCAGTTGTATGAAAGGCTAAAAGTTGATGGTTACGTCACTCCCATCCTTGATGTAGCCACTGAGAATCCATCCTAATGGGTCAATCCGAACAAAACTTGTGCATACCATTCCGGCATGAAAGGACATAACATCGATGAATGCCACTCGCTGAAGGATAAAATCCAGTCTTTAATTGATAATAAAATCATCCAAGCAAAGAAGGCTACTCCCAATGTCCGCAATAACCCCCTCTCGAACCACAGGGGTGGAGGCGTCAATATGATAGAAATAGATGAAGAATGGGACCCAGAAGGATCGATCAGGTTAATCAAAGAAGGTGATGATCCCAAGAAGCCAGCGGTTACACTTAATCTCACTATAGTACAGATTCAGCCGTCAGGAGATATTGAGGTAACTACATCACTCCCGTTCAAGTTTGAAGTAACACCACCTACAGAAACACCTGTGTCGTTTGAGGTTGAAGTAATGCCACCTGCCACGGCACCTATCCCATTTGAAGTAAGAGTTGCCACACCAATTACAGTGACAGTGTCAACCACGCCGCCTTTCAACACTAATGTTGTGCGTTGGGATTACGTAGCTGAAGCTAGAAGGAACGGAAAGGTAAAGATAGAAGAAGCTGGTGATGCACAGGGGATGACCAATACTGGAAGGGTCTATACACCCGAGCACTTGGGAGAGTCCATCAAACAGGCTTCCAACAGCCGTCATCGAAAAGAGTACGGATGACCTCTAGAGGAAGGTGCAATCCATGGAGTACTCAGTCATAGATCATCTTAACAAAACTCCAGCCCAGATATCCATCTTATCATTGCTGCAGAACTCGGAAGCACATAGGAGTGCTCGGATGAAGGTGTTAAATGAAGCTTATGTTCCTAATAACATCACCACTGGAGAAATGGCCAACATGGTGGGGCAGGTACTAGAAAGCCACAAGATTACTTTTCACGAGGACGAATTGCCACCTTAAGGTTTGAGTCACAACAGGGCACTGCACATTACCGTGCAATGTGAATATTACTTCATTACCAGGGTTCTGATTGATGGAGGGTCCAACCTTAATTTTTTCCCGTTAAAAACACTGAAGAGGTTGGGCAAGGGATTGTACAAAATACGAGAGCGATCTATGAATGTGAAGTCGTTCGACATCTCTCAGAGGTCCACCATTGGAGAAATAAGTCTCTATCTACAAATGGGGCCTATATAGTTTGAGGTCGAATTTCAGTTGTTAGATATATCTGCGTCCTACAATCTGTTATTAGGTCGACCATGGATACATGTCGCCGGAGCGGTGGAATTAACTTTGCATCAGGCGGTGAAATTTGAATGGAATCATCTAGAGGTAATCATCCATGGAGATGGGAGCAACCCCATATACAACCACCAAACTCGGTAGTTGAGGGTAGAAGAAGGCTTGGTGGAGAAACTTACCACCACGTCAAGCGAGTCAATGCAATAGACAAGGATAAGTGGTGGAGTAGTAAGATTGAAAGCATAATGAACTGGAGCAGATACGAACCTGGCAAGGGTCTCGGTAAGAATCTTCAAGGCATTTCAAGGCCGATACAGCTGAAGCTCCACAGCACTACCTTTGGCTTGGACTATCAGTACACTTAGCAGGAGTACGACAACTGGTCGCCACCATGGCGCGGTCCTTACTATCCATTGGAGCAGCCCATACCTCACTTGGAACAGACTTTCCAGCAAGCCAACATCGTATGGGGAGAGGAGGAGGAGGAAGCATTGGCAGCCTTAAGGAACTTATTCCTGGAGGACGAGGATATGGACTGTTGTGTTATTGTCAAGGAGGAGGAGGAGAAAGGCCCTACCATCCAAGCCGTGAGCAAGGGATCATTCCTGAGAAACTGGACCGTCAGAGCATCCAGGGCCCGATGAGTCCCGGGGTAGCAAGGCTGAACAAGCACTGTTTATTTTATTTACTAATGATTTCCTTTTCGCATTTTTCTGTTTTAAATAAAATCCCCAGTGTTCCAAAACATTGGTTTAAGTTATTGAAAATCGCTTTTATGTTTCAATGAATCTGTATTTATTATTATCATTTTTCTCTCATACTTTTATCTATACAACATTACAATTTCCAGTCTTGATGAACCAATGATTGTGACATGCAATGAGACAATGCAACAAAAGGATAGTGATTCCTAAGAATAAGATATCATACCTGAGGAAATTGTCAGAGAAGTAGAGGACTTTTAGAACAAGCCAAAGTCCAACCTGGACGAAACTGAGGTAATCAACCTGGGAGATTTAGAGACTGTCAAAGAAACTCGCATCAGCATCCACTTGTCACCGTCAGAGAAAAATGAGTACACACAATTCTTGAAGGAATATGAAGACATATTTGCATGGTCATACGATGATATGACCGAACTGAGTACATCCATTGTGGCTCACAAATTGCCCACGAATCCAATGTGCCCACCAGTAAAGCAGAAGCTCCAGAAATTCAAGCCTGATATGAGTCAGGAGGAAGTCACTAAACAAATCAACGCCAAAGTCCTCAGGGTGGTTGAATACCCAATATGGTTAGCCAACATCGTGCCACTACCGAATAAGGATGGAAAGGTTAGGGTTTGTGTCGATTACCGGGATCTCAACCGAGCCAGTCCAAAGGATGATTTCCCTCTTCCAAACATACACATCCTAATTGACAATTGTGCCAAACATGAACTCCAATCATTTGTGGACTGTTTCGCCGGTTATCATCAGATCTATATGGATGAAGAAGACGCTGAGAAAATGGCTTTCATTACGCCATGGGGAGTATATTGTTACAAGATGATTCCATTCGGCCTAAAGAACGCTGGGGCCACTTATATGAGGGCTATGACCACTATTCTCCATGACATGATACATAAAGAGATCGAGGTATATGTGGACGACATCATCATCAATTCCAAGAAAGCCACCGACCATATAGCAGATTTAAGGAAGCTCTTCAACAGATTGCGGAAATAAAAGTTGAAATTAAACCCCGCAAAATGTGCATTCAGGGTTCATGCCGGAATATTGCTTGGGTTCATCGTCAGTCGCCGAGGAATAGAACTGGATCCATCAAAAGTCAAGGCCATCCAGGAGTTTCCACCACTGAGAAATAAGAAGGACGTAATGAGTTTTCTAGGACGACTAAATTATATCAGCCGGTTCATAGCCAAGTCCACAGTCATACGTGAACCAATCTTCAAAATGTTAAAGAAAGACGTTGCGACCAAATGGATAGAGGACTGTCAAAAGGCCTTCGAAAGAATCAAGGAGTACTTATCAACACCACCAATCTTGGTACTGCCAGAGCCAGGTAGACCCTTGTTACTCTACCTTGCAGTACTAGATGGAGCTTTCGGTTGCGTTCTGGGGCAGCACGACGAGACAGGAAGAAAGGAACAGGCTATATATTATCTGAGTAAGAAGTTTACCCCATAAGAGGCACGGTATTCTCTAATAGAACGTACCTATTGCGCTCTAACCGAGGTAGCCCAGAAGCTGAGGCACTACTTTTGTGCCTACACAACATACCTCATAACGAGGATGGATCCCTTGGAGTATATCTTTCAAAAGCCCATGCCCACATAAACTGGACAAATGGCAAATCCTGTTGAGTGAGTTCGACATCGTCTATGTGGCTCAAAGAGCGGTCAAGAAACAGGCACTGGAAGATCATCTTGCTGAAAATCCTGTGGGAGGAGAATACGAACCTCTGAAAACGTATTTTCCCGATGAAGAACTATTGTTCATAGGAGAAGACATTGCCGAATCCTATGATGGCTGGAGGATGTTCTTTGACGGAGCATCAAATTTCAAAGGAGTAGGCATTGGAGCAGTCTTAGTACCGGAAACCGGCCAATATTATCCAGCATCTGCTAAACTCAGATTTCCCTACACCAACAACATGGAAGAGTATGAAGCTTGCATAATAGGGCTCAATATGGCTATCACATGAATATTCAAGAGCTGCTGGTAATTGGTGATTCAGGTTTGCTTATACATCAGGTACAAGGAGAATGGGCCACCAAGAACTCCAAGATATTGTGGTATCTGTACCATGTGCAGGAATTGAGAAAGAGGTTCACAAAAACAGAATTTTGGCATATTCCCAGGATTCAGAATGAGTTTGCCGACACATTTGCCACTTTGTCATCCATGATACAACATCCAGATAAAAACTTCATTGATCATATTCCAGTAAGAATCCATATCCAGCCGGCGTATTGTGCTCATGTTGAATAAGAAGCAGACAGGAAACCATGGTTCCACGATATCAAGGAATACTTGGCAAAGGGAGAGTACCCGGAGCATGCAAATCATACCCAGAAACGTACACTTCGGAGGCTATCCACTAGTTTCTTTCACAGTGGAGGAACCCTGTACAGGAGAACTCCTGATTTGGGATTATTGAGGTGTGTTGACGCAAAGGAAGCTTCTAAACTACTTGAAGAAATACATGGTTGGACCTGCGGCCCGCATATGAATGGTTTTGTCTTGACCAAAAAAGATACTCAAAGCCGGTTATTTCTAAATGACCATGGAAACGGACTGCATCCAGTATGTTTGGAAATGCTACCAATGTCAGGTATATGCAGATATGATAAAGGTACCCCCGAACGAGCTCAATGCAACAAGCTGACCTTGGATGTTCGCCGCTTGAGGAATGGGTGTCATTGGACCAATCAAGCCCACCGCCTCAAATGGACACAGGTTCATCCTGGTAGCTATTGATTATTTCACCAAATGGGTCGAAGCAGCGTCTTACAAAGCAGTGACTAAGAAAGTCGTGGCAGACTTTGACCGTGACCGAATTGTTTGTCGATTTGGAGTCCCAGAATCAATCATTACTGACAACGCTTCCAATCTCAATAGTGATCTGATGAAGACCATGTGTGAGACTTTAAAAGTCAAACACAAGAATTCCACAGCCTACAGACCTCAGATGAACGGACCTAGGGGTGTGCATTCGAATCGGTTTATCGATAAATCGAATCGATTATTTGTTATCGGTTTATCGATATCGGTTTATCGATTTATCGATTTCGATTTCGATTTCAAAATTTTCCTTATCGAGTTATCGATTTCGATTTTGTCCTCTTCGGTTATCGGTTTATCGATAAACCGATAAAATATACTAAAAAGACAAATATACCCTTTCCTTTACCCTAAGTCCCTAACCCTATTATTTCTTCTACACATTCTTTAGCGTCGTTTCTCCCTCTTCTTATTCTCCTCCTTCAATGTTGCTGACTTTTCAAACTTTATTCTTCTTCTTTGACAAGAGATCTCCTTTTTGACCCTTCTCATTCAATATATACATATAACACCAAATCATGAAAACCCGGGACAAGGCTTACTGTTGTTGTGAAAACTCTAAATCATGATGGGCTTCAGGGTCATAAAGAATGGCTGGTCAGCTTCTCTCTTGATGTGATTTCTAAAATATTTTCATAAATTTACTTGTCCACGTTGTTTTTTGTTGATTTTTGTTTTAGTTTTATATTGTTAAATTCTAATTTGGCAGGACGAAGTAAATTATCTTAGCGATCTCATTCATCAAAATTTAGTTAACCTAATTGGTTATTGTATTGAAGATGATCAGAGGCTATTAGTTTATGAATTTATGCCACGAGAAAGCTTGGAAAATCATCTTTTCAGGAGTACGTAATTGACCCTTCTCTAATATGCTTTACAAAATTATTTCTTTAACATATTTGATAATGTTACTTGAGATCTGTTGAAAATCGTCTTTCATTTATAGATATTCTTGCGATACATTCTTGGTTAAGTTAAAATACAAACTTTATTCGTTGCATGTACTTGTTGACACAATATTTATGTTATAAACGGTGTTCGTCTCATTTTAGCTTCTTTTTGTCCATATTAGTTAAGCGTGTTTATAGCGATATACTTTTCATGGAATCCAGCAAATTTTCTTGTTGGTGTAATCGATAACCGAATTGATAAGCCCCAAAAATTGATAAATCGAAATTGAAAAAATCGAAACCTTATTGAAACAATAACGATAAGCATATGTACAAATCGATAATCGATAAGTAATTATCGATAAGGTTCAAAATCGAATCGCTAAATCGAATGCACACCCCTAAACGGAGTTGTAGAAGCTGCCAACAAGAACATCAAGAAGATACCGAGAAAGATGGTAGAAAATCACAAACAGTGGCACGAAAAGCTATCATTTGCCTTATTGGGATACCGCATCACAGTCCGCACATCAACCGGAGCAACTCCCTACTTATTGGTTTATGGTACAGAAGCTATTATTCTCGCCGAAGTGGAGATTCCTTCCTTGAGGATCATACAAGAAGCTGAGCTCAGCGATGCAGAATGGATAATGAGCCGTTATGAGCAACTA
Organism: Nicotiana undulata; assembly: GCA_005239495.1. Classification (NCBI taxonomy): domain Eukaryota; kingdom Viridiplantae; phylum Streptophyta; class Magnoliopsida; order Solanales; family Solanaceae; genus Nicotiana; species Nicotiana undulata. The sequence continues at coordinate 32,331 of ML275998.1, forward strand.
GCCCTCATGGACGGGAAAAGAATGAATGCAGTGTGTCACAAACAACTTTATCATAGCAGAATGACCAGAGCCTTCAACAAAAGAGTCAAGCCTAGACAATTCACACCGGGGCACCTAGTCTTGAAGAAGATCTTTCCACATCAAGATGAAGCCAAAGGGAAATTCTCTCCTAACTGGCAAGGTCCGTACATGGTTCACAGGGTAATGACAGTAGGAGCTCTTGTACTTGCAGAAATGGACGGAGAAGTTTGGCCAAAATCGATCAACTCAGATGTAGTCAAACGATACTATGTGTAACTCTTTATGTTTTCCGCAAATGATGTAAGTTGAACTACGCCCGACCTGATTCCCATTTAAGAGGGGATACATAGGAAGCCCTATGGGTTGGGTCACAAATCAATAAAAATCTTATTTCCCCCCGCAATTGGAAACTGGGGCAGAATTTTGAGGAGGACCCTCAAAATTCGGAAGCAAGTTCAACCGATCGCAACATGTACAACAGTCAGAGATGCCAATCTACCTAACTTGGGAAGAATTTTGAGTAGGATCCTCAAAATTCCATAGCGTGGGAGGTTGCAATATCTCGGATCTTGTCACGGTCATCGGTTCATCTAAATCTCTTAAAATATATATTTTTCACTATGTCTTTACAAAACTATGCATGCTTGCTTGTAAGGTAACTATGTTTAGCCAACGCTACCCGAGGATTTGAACAGGATCTTCAGACCAAGCAAAGCAAGTCGAGCAACTCGACGAAGACACGAATCAACCTCCCCCATTTACAAAACTCACAATTTTTCTTTGGATGCAGGAACAAAGGATACATATGTTGTGAAATCACATTCTTTGTAACAATCACGCCACCAATCTGCTACCAGCTAAGAAATTCTGCTACTATCTGCCATTTATTTATTCCCCCCTTGCATAAGTCTAATCTCCGCCTTCACCTTGCATAAGGCTAATCTCTGCCTTCCCCTGCATAAGGATAATCTCTGCCTTCACCTTGCATAAGGCTAAACTCTGCCTTCCCCTGCATAAAGCTAATATTTGCCTTCCCTCGCATAAGGCTAATCTCTACCTTCCCTTGCATAAGGCTAATCTCTGCCTTCACCTTGAATAAGGCTAATCTCTGCCTCCATCTGCATAAGGCTAATCTCTGACTTCACCTTGCATGAGGTTAAGCTCTACCTCTACATCCTGCATGAGGCTAAGCTCTGAACCATAAGGCTAATCTCTTCCTTCACCTTGCATGAGGTTAAGCTCTACCTCCGCATCCTGCATAAGGCTAAGCTCTGCCTCCATCTGCATAAGGCTAATCTCTGCCTTCATCTGCATGAGACTAAGCTCTGTCTCCATACCTGCATGAGGCTAAGCTCCGCCTCCACTTTACATTCTTTCACCGAGACTAAGTGTTGCCTCTCAAGCATTATCTACTTTGCTCTCCTTTCGGGCTAAGCTCTGCCCTCAGCTTCACAAGACTAAGCCTTGTCTTGTTGACATCATATTATTTCATCTCATGGGCTGAAATATCGCCAACAAGTCCAAAGGCGTCATAGTCTAAAGGCATCATCCTCATAGCCGGAAGACACCATGTCATGGCCTGAGGATCTCTCAAATTTACATATCATTATTCAAAGGCGTCATAGTTCGGAGGAACCATCTTCATAGCCCGAGAACATCATTTCATGGCCTGCGAATCTCTCACTGAGCAATTCATGGCCCACGACATCATGGTCTAAGGACGTCATCCCTAACCGTCTGAAGACAACTTTCATAGTCCAAAGGGAACCTGTATCATGTTTAAATTTCCGCACAATATATGCTCGAAGTATCTCTATTTGCAGGTGACCCGGCAAGCAACTACTATCCCAGCAGGAGCGATCTCGCTCCAGTTCCTTCAGTTATCGCAAACCTAGCTTCTCCCCATAAACCATTCTTTCATCTATCCCTAGATATTGCGTCCGTTCTTGCGATGACTTCACTGGTATATTTCGCCAATGAATCCAGAACTACATGCGGACTGATTCCTGTAAAATCAGGGATATGTAGGCAGCGCAAAAGCCAGAGTGCGACCTAAATCTCTCGAACAGTTTCACTCGGTCAAAAATTGGTCATCATGTCTTTACCCTAACACTCTTTCATCCTTTCCGGGTAAAGAGGGGCAGTTGTCGATACCCAATTTTTTCTTAAAACAATTTTAAATTGCATATATACCTCCAAAATCATGCATTAGCACTAATTGGTATTTTTTTCACAATTTCTACATTTTTTATCAATTTGCCCAGTATTTTATTTCTAATAAATAATTACAAATTTTGCATCACAAATGATTTCAAAAAGACTTCTTGATTTAATTTACTATTTATGGTCCTATTAAATCCAAATTATCCCATAAATAGCCAAATGGGCTATAATTGCAATAACTTTGCAATTATACCCCATGCATATAATTTTTGTGTTATTTTTACCAGAAATTAGTCTTTTGTATTTTTAAATACTAAATAACCATTTTTAAAATATTTCCATGCATGAAATTCATTTTTTATAATTAGTAATTATTTTACAAATTATTTTAACTAATTTATTTGGGGTATTTAACAAATAACCATTTTTAGTTCAATTATAGCCTAATTGATTCAGCCCAAACCCTTACATAACCCGACCCAACCCCTTAACAAATCTTGGTCGTTGATCGTTCTTGATCAATGGTCCAGATTCCCCCATTCCTTAATTAACCTTAACTACCCCCTCCCAAACCGCTCATTTTCTCTCCTTACTCCGGCGTCACCCTTTCCCCTTCTCTCCAAATGCTCTCAAAACCTAACCCTAACTCTCCTTCACCGTCACTCATCTGCCGTCAACCATGGTGGTTTCTCACCACCCTCAGACCTCCAAGGGCCTCTCTTACGTTGGGTATTGTTGTCTCTAAGGTCCTCAAGGGACTAGGGTTAGTCCACTTACGACTTTGGTTTTGTCTTGCCTGTTTCAGGCCGTTACGGCTCGATTTCGAGTACAATCTTCCTATTTCGTTTTAAACTTATGGTTTTCTAAGCCTATATCTTCTTTTTTTCAAAACCCTAATTTCATCTCTTGAGCTTCTCAGATCTGTACAGAACTGAGATGGTTCAAACTTATTTTTACTTGTTTTATGAAGATTCTTATGATTTTTCGAAGTGGCTTTTCATTTTCCTAAACTAGGGTTTCCTGAAAATCTTTCTTTCAAAACACTTTCTGACTTTAAGTGTTTAATCCTCTAATTCTTATGTGTTTCGACTAATTTTGTTGAGTTCTTCCTTAACCCTAACTAGTCTATGCTAAAAACCCTAACTTTAGCATTTTTGTTTGGATTCTGAAGTTTAACCATGTTATTTGCTACCTGATTTTTGCTTTGTGTTTAACTCGCATGATTTCTTCTTCATTTAATTTAGATATCTTGTGATTTTTACCCTAGTATGTCTCTATTAGGGCTTCAGATTTGATTCTTTCTGTTATACTTGGCTTATCTGCTCATTCATGGAATCCTGTGTTATTTTCCTTAAATCAGTATTATTTTCATTGATTTACTATACTGATACCTATATGCAAACTTTCTCGATTATTTCCCTATTTCTATACCTTTAAATTATTTCTTGCCTTATTTTTTATTAATTGTGATACTTGTTGATTCTTATTAAGTGTTTCCTTAATTAAACACTCGTTCATTTACCCCTAATTACCTACTCCGTACCTAAGTTGATTTGATTTCTTTCCTTAAATATCTACCCTGCTTTTTACCGTTAACTGATTACCTCTTAATTACAGGAACCTTAGCTGATTTTATGTATGATTGACTCTGTAATTTTCCCTAATTACTACATAATTGATTCTTTACCTTATTCTGTCTAGCTCTCAACTGCTATATATAATCTCCTCTATTCTCACTTCTAGACACGTACACTAGTTCAAAAACTCTCTCTTACAATTAAAAGCTCTCTGCTCTTTCTTGTTACTTGCAATTTTCACTAAACTAGCCGGCTGTAAGCCAAGGCTAGTTATTGGGCCACTTCTACTCTGTATTATGTGTTGTCTCTCCTTAACTGGTATATCCTAGTTCAGTTTCAAAGTCCAAGATCTATGTGTTCTATTACTGCTTTAGTTCATTGATTTTCAGTCCTGTTCCTGCTTACTATTTGTTGTTCAATATGCAACTAGTATGTCTAAACCACTCTGTCTAATTGTTGTTGCACCTAGCATGTATGAATTATGTCCTGTTTAACTTGTGATTAGTATGTCTAAGGATTTGCTTATTGCTTTGCCTAGCATGCCTCCGCCAGATTTGTTCTATGTATGTCAGCATGTTTGATTGTTTGCCTGACCTGTTTACTTAGGTTCTGGTTTAATCTGCTTTGCTAAGTTGCCTAATATCTCAAAATAACTCTGGTTCTATGCTTAATTTGCCCAGTGTAATATGTTTCCACATGGTTGTTCTGTGATCCATGCTCCATGTCTCTACTACCAGTTGTATGACTAACTTCTTACTCCTATAAAACTTTGGAAAGAGATTTTGTGCTCTTGTTGTTATATGCTCCACTACTCATTAATATGTTCTATATGTCCCCAATTCCCACTACCCCTGTGTGAAATTCGTTGTTAAGTGATGTTGGACTTGTTTGTTTTATAACCAACTAGGCTGTTTTTGTTGATTTCCAAGAGTATTTTCACACTATTTTCCAACCGTTTTCCATTAAATCAGTCCTTATTTTCATAAAACTCCTTTGCTTAGTGAATCAGTTCAGTACTACTTTCTTGTCAAAACCTTTTCAAAACTATGTCAAGCACTCTCACTTTACTCCTAAGTCCCTAGGTTCTGCCCCTCCACTGTGTGTACTGCCTTGGGATCCTTCTGAGATCCCTCTGAACTCTGGAACACTGGGGCTGGCCCTTCCACACTTCACTTACTCAATCCCTATCATGAAAAGTCTAGGTGTGAGCACTGCCTGGGATCCTTGAGGTCCTTAGGAAACTCTAACACACATGGACATGAAATTGGCTATGAAATTCTTGGCATTTGAGACTTTTGAAGGTCTGGCCTTACCATGTGTACTTTGGGCCTACTGCAGGCTCCTTATAGTTAGTTTTACTTTTTATTTATGTAATTCATTCAGCCATTGGTCTGTAATAATTATTTGTAAATAGATATTGGGTGACTAGTGAAAATGGGAGGGTAGTGTATGGTACTGTGGGTAAAAACTCGGTAGAAACCATGTTTCTAGGCTTTATATTCTGCAAATCTGCATTAGAAGCCATGTCTTAGGACTAATGTGTTCACTTGCATCCAAATCATGCTCAATATGCACTAGATATCCTGTTCTTAGGGCTTCACGTTTATTGCTCCAGTATGTCACTAATCCATGCTTCAATCTTGCATAGATGTTTTCATTTAGAAATCCTGCTACTAGGTTAATAAATCTTGCCCTAATAAAACTGTCATTCCCGAATGCATTTAAATATCATGTTTTAGGAATTCTGTTTGCATTAGTTTGAAAACGCCTAGTTCAATTAAAATAAGCACTGACCCTGAAAAGGTATAAAATGATCACGCATATAGATATCATGTTTTGGACATAAACTGGTACAAATTCCTTTTTTTCTGTGTCACCTAGAACAACATGTTTGTAGGTTAAACAACTTCTAAACTGTTGGACAATTATGATAACTACGATGGTGTACAGTCCCACACCTAAGCAAGCCTTAGGTAATTGATCTCTATATAAACTGGAAACTGCATTTTGATTATGTTAAACTGCTTAAGTTTTACAAGATTAAAAATTAGTAGGCAAACTGATTAGGATTCCGCCATTGAGTTTATGAAACAGTATTGCATATTCTGTGTATTAATGAACACCTGTCCTAAGATTTTTCTAAAACAACTGTCTGTATTTGTGTTTGAGACGTGCTTTTGATTTGCATTACATGTGGAGGTAAAAGGGGGCGCGACGTGTTTGAGAGGAAAAAGGGGGCGCGACATAGTCTACGAAACCATTAAAGAATACTGAAATTCTGACTGTTTAACAGGACAAGGTCCCCGGCATACCTTACTAACTGAAATACTATAAAGACTGAAAAAGAGGGATAATGCCCTGAAAAACTAGGGCCTCACCAATAACCGATACGAGATGTCCTAGCAAGAAGAATCGTTAACCTGTAAATCATTACATGCATCGCGAGACGCAAGCCTCGGGCAAAAAGGAATGCCAGTACATTTGAATTGCACTGGTATGTAAAATAGCCAAAAGAAAGAACTGTAAATACTAAAACTGAAACTGAACTGATAACTAAACTGAACAAGGAAGTAAAGATATAAGTACTTCCTATTCTGAATGAGAAATATATATATATATATATATATATATATATATATATATATATATATATATATATATAT
>ML275998.1:39075-131981 GCA_005239495.1 Nicotiana undulata
TGTGTGTGTGTGTGTGTGTGTGTGTGTGTGTGTGAAACTTACGGCGTCGGTCGCAAGTATACATGAGTGCGGCCTCATGCCCAAAGATGCATAATGTCACATCCCAAACTCGGGGAGCGCGATCGGCGCTCAACCGAGTAGACCCGGTCGAGCAAGCCTGTTAGACACTTTTTACTTAACTCGTTTATGATCAAGAGAAGGCGTGTTCCTATTAGTTAAACAGTAGAAGGATTATATATATGAACATTACTAATTCATTTCATTTTTATTACAACACTGTTAAGTTCCAAAATACACACATTTTATGATTTAGTGGAACAAGAATCTGAAACACAACATATTCCATTTGACCTTTCTAGCACCCATACACAACCCACATAATGTCTACGAAGCCTCTAAAGATATAAAAAATAAGGAGTGCAAAGATAGTGTCGTCGACAAGGCCCCGGCTATACCTCAAAAGTGACTACAACATAGCAAAAATATAATATAAAACCCCAGAATGAAGTAGGGCTCATCGAGTCTGCTGTGAAGAGGATGCACTGCTTGTTGCGATCAACATTATCTGCTACGGAACCACCTACATCCATTTAAAGATGTAGCGCACCCGAAAAAAGGGATATTAGTATTGTTTAATAGTACTAGTATGTATAGCTAAACACCATCTCATTAGAATAAAACAATAATAAAAGAAGGAAGTACTCGGAAAATCAATAAAAGCCTTAAACAACATCATAACATCAAATTAAGAATCACATAAGCTTTCAAGTAAATTTCCATAACATTAGGTTGGGACATCTTAATACTGATACACCATCATCCACAATACCACCGCATTCTTACCCGGAGTCCGATCATGACCAGGTCGGCTGGGTCGTCATATTTGAGACATCAGCCATAATCAAAATTTCATTCTTAAATCCCAGTTTCAATTTCCAGCACAATTACTACAATGTGTGCGGCATGGTGTCCAATCACGGCCGGATCGGCTAGGTCGTCTCGGCCGAGACATCACCATTTTTCTATCAATCATCTCATTTCATACTTCTTCCACGTTTTTTAGTTCATCGGCACTAGTGGCCACAATTGTTATATCATACTTGGCACTTGGCAGCACTTCATAACTCAAGTTATTTTCCACATTCCACATTATTGTCATATCAACAACAATAAGGCCTTTCATTCAAGATTTTGATTACGCACGTGAGCAAATTAGAATCTAAGGCACATAGAGGTTTTTCACACAATAGGCATAACAATCTTTATTCGACTTTGACTTGAAGTCTAGGAATTTGTAGCACATAACCCATATTTTTGACACATCCTCAATCACTAAGATGGCGTGATGAAAACACAAGAACACATATTGCACATATAATTTTCAACGCAATCACATTCGGAATAGCAATTCCTTTAACGATCAATTTGGGACTTACACTGATTTCATGAATACCAAGGGGTTCAATTCTAAGAAGAGGTGGGTTTTAGCCATACATACCTCAATAGAGCTTCCGTAAATTCTACTATATTTCGGAACTCTTAGAAACTTCAATCAATTTTAGGAATATAACAAGTTGAACCAAAAATTTGAAAGATGATCATGATTCTAGCTCATTTGAGCACATTATCAAACACTAGTTGTGCATTATGTTTGTAAGACCCTTTTGTGAAAGATTTCGTCATCCCACACCCCATTCTTTCCATTTTTAGCTCACAATCCTCCTACACTCTTCGTCACACATGCATGCAAGATAAAAACTCCCTTACCCAAGGATAGTTTTGCTAATTACTCATTTTTAGTAAAATTTCGAAATTAAAAGCTGGGGCAAAGATTCATACCTTTAAGGTGAATACATAGTGAATTTCCTTGTTAATCTTCAGTGATTTGAGAAAAAATTTATGGGTAATAGGTTGAAGAACACTCCCCACTCTAAGCGCCCTCTCTCTCTCTCTCTCTCTCTCTCTCACACACACACACACACTCACTCTCACTCCAAAAGTATCAGATTTTACAAGAAAAATGATCCAAAATGCTTATATAACGAGATCGGGTCGGGTTATAAAAATCCCAAAATGAAGCCCCGGGTCTGCGGTCGCATATGCAACCGCATAATGATTCTGCGGTCCGCAAAATGGGCCGCATAATGGCCCTCAAAACTAGCATTTTTCTACTTTGGTCTTCGACTAGTATACGGTCCGCAGACCTGTTCTGCAGTCGCACAATGCGTCGCAGAACTCCCATATGACAAATCTCAAAGTTGATATGCGATCAAAGTGCGGCCCGCAAAATGGTTCTGCGGTCGCATAATGGGCCAACAAAATGACACCAAAAATGGCCCAAATGACTGCCTTACTATGCGGCCATTTTGTGGCCCGCGGAGTAATTCTGCGGCCGCATAATGGGCCGCAGAAATGCCCTAGGAAATTTTTTACGGGGTCTTACACATAAACCATAAAACTACGACTTCGGGCCCAAATACAGGTGTTCAACACTTAGGGATTCAATATCAAGAACTGAGAATCATATAGCAATATATCATAGTGAAATACTAGACCATACTAAGTTAGAACTAGACTGAGACATGTATTCATAATAAATTGATTTGTCAAAACTGAGGCTCATGGAATATTGAATGAACTATGAAACTATATCATCTAAATAATAGAAGTTCTATCACTATTTATGTAACTACAACATAATTACTTTCTGAGGCAACTTGAAAAAGTCATAATGAATGAGAAGTAGGGAGGATCATAAACATAACCAAATGTTAGGATAGTTAGCCTCACATACCTTGACTCTGGTCTTTTTAAGCATATCACAGTGTTCGTCGCCTTTGTAAACGATAAGATATGGAAATATAAATCAAGAGGAACCAATAATAGAACTAATGCTCATGTTGTAATCGCTTAGGCATTTCATCAAACACCTTATAGGCGTAAAGCCTCATAACTCTTATTAATGGTGTTTTTTGCACCCAACTCTCATTCTACTACTTCTAGGTGATTAAATAATCTGAAGTAGATGTGACTAATACCATTTCTCATCACCCGAATGACTACAACAATCCTGAGTCAACAACCTAAAACCCTAGAATAGTTTATATGTTTCTCTTTATCCAACCCATTTACTATTCTCCAAAGAACTCATCAATTAACAACTATAAATGATTACCAACTAGAAGCATTACCTTTTTGGAGTTAAATCCTCTTGAATTCGAGTTCTAGGGTTTCTTTTCTCAACAAAGATGTTTCAATTGAATATCTAATAATTTGAAGTGTTTACCCATGTTAATAAGGTGTTGAAGAATTGAAATTAACTTAGATTCATCATCAGAACTTACCTTGGATGATGAAGGGAACTTGGAGGAAGTTGGGTTCTTGAGAGCTTCCCTTTCTAGAGAAAATTTACGTGTTTAGGGTGTAGGGAATGAGGTAGGGCCTTTAACACGACTTTCCAAGTGCGCGTTCATGCAAATAAAGGGACTCTGAACATATAATGTCATACTTTGGCCATAGCCACATGGCAAGATAATTTGCAAAGCAAAATATAAAACTGAACGGAAGCTAACGATGACTAAACATCAATATACAGCTGGGCCGTTAAGGCAGTCCTAACTACTTTAGCTGACAAACCAACAAAATATACATACAAGGCCTACAACCCTAACATACTACACTAATTGACATGATATGTATGCAAGCCTCTACTGATGGATGTACTGTGATCGGACAGGGCCCCAACCTACCCACAACCTATATACGTATATACACAAGATGTACGCAAAACTCTAGACCCGGCAACTCTAAAGGACGTGGAGCTTAACGATGAAGCTGAACTCGGGAAACGCTGACTAAGGAGGTCTACCCGTCTGTCTTTCTGAACCTGCACACATGAAATGCAGTGTCCCCAAAAAATGGGACATTAGTACGAAATAACGTACCGAGTATGCAAGGAAATAAAATAACTGAAAGCAGAAACTGAACTGATAATATAATAACTGAAAGTAGCTGGGAGTCAAAGATGATCTGACGATATACTTATCTGTTGATACTGACTCAACTCTCTCAATATAGTAAATAAAATAGATGTCCGGCCCTATAAGGCTCGGAACGTCTAACTGCCCGTCGTTGTAGGCTCGCGCATACGCGCTCTGCCATACTAGGATCTGTATCTCGGCCATGTTGGGCTCGCGCATAGGCGCTTTGCCAAAGTAGGCTCGGTACATAACCTTCCATCTGATTAGAGGTTGCCCAATAGGGGCCTGCCCGCCGATTATAGCTCGATGGTGGGGAAAATACTGCAATACTGCATATATATACCTTTCGCTCTCTTAACTGAAAGAAGACAATACTCAATTAAATATGATGTCCTGATAAGGGAGAATACTGTAACTTATGAGACTAGGATAATGTATATAAATTCGAGAGTATGAACTTCTCTTAATGCCACGTTATCAAACACATGTAGTTACGAGATCATGCCAAAATAAAGGAAGGGCTTAACCTTAACATACCTGAATCGATTCTCTTGACAATCCCTCTAATGCACGTTAATTGCAACAAAACACGTGACGACAAGATTGGAGTAGGAAAAACCTTATAATTGGAAAATCTCATGTTGCTTAAGATGCTATGAAATCTCGCGGTTTTGAATTCCTGAAGATCCATGAAAGCTCAGCGTATTGAATTCTTGAAGATCTATGGAAGCTCCTTATTGAATTCTTGAAGATCCATGAAAGCTCACCTTCTAGAATTCTTCAAGATCATACTTTAGCATTTGATATATGCTAAAGTAGAGAAGCCTTATATTGAATGGGTGTGGTGGCTTAGCCACATAGCCCTTAATTCGAGGGGTTTCAGGACCGGTTCCCTCGGACATGCCCTCCGTTTGTTCACGTCGATGGGGGAAGAGTAATAGTTTGATAAGTAGAAAAGTAAATAAATAGGCAAGAGTAATTAGTTTAATTTTTGTAGATAAAACTATAAAACTCCCTATTAATTTAGCATAGCCAAACATTATACGTTCATTTCACTTTACGTGATATAATCTTCAAACAAAATTTATATATAAAAAAAATGACATAAAATGTACTATGAGCCACATTAGCAATTCAAAATATTTAAAATTTATTTAGCAAAAGGCTCATTTGACTCTCCTTGGCTCACATAATATGGAACAAGTAGATTAGTTGACGAGACAAACAAGTCACAGTGCGTAATTACACTCAAAATCATATTTCGAATCAGGTGGCTTTCCAAATACAAACTAAATCCTCTACATAATCAAACCTGCAAGGCAAAATCCTCAAGTCCCGTTTTGAAAATACCCCTATAAATAATTGAGGCAAGTACACTAGGAGCTTGAGTAAAATGGAGGCAAGTTCCGGAAAAAGCAATAATCGCAAAACTAGATTAAAAATTTTGTTCTCCAATGCCGTACCTAACGTTCCTGGTCTACAATCTACTCCAAAATGGCGCATTAAAAGATACGAAACACTTGAGAAAAAGCCAAATTAAAACCCCAAAAAGTAAAAAGTGTATCAGAAACCAAAACACAGTCCTTCTTTTTCTTTACTTTTCTTGATAAAGGAGCACTACCCATTTGTCTGGTGATGTGAAAGGGAAAATGGAGAAAGCAGAGGAGGAGTTAGAGAGAAGGAGCAAGTTCTTGAACAGTTTGATACTGAAAAAGAAGGCAATAGTAGTTGAGGAGAAACAGGAACAACATGAGCATTTGAATGTGCGGGTGAGAGCCTCAGATATGCCTCTTTCTCTCCAAAATCATGCATTTAGGTGTGCTAGAGATAATCTTGATTCTACTATGGCTTCGGGGTCGAAGCTCGACAGTAAACGCCTTGCTCTCCTTCTCAAAAAGGTACTTCTACTTGCCTTCTTCTTTATGCTTCTCAATTCTCATGTTTGTTGTTTCCTTGGGTTTTACATTCTGGGTTTTGCTTTGATTTCTCAATTTCCACTGATTCTGTGTTTAAAGTTTCTATGCTGATAGTTGTGTGTTGGATGGAGAAGATGCAACAGATAGACTATCACATATAAAAACATAAAATGAGAACAAAATAAGCATTTCTATAGAAATCTCAGCAAAGAATAAATGAGCGGGAGCAGCCCTATACTCGGCCAAGCTCAAACAGAATATGACAAATTCAAGATATCTCAGCTACATTATAGGCGACAACCCTATACTTCGCCTCTGCTGAGAATTTAGAATTTGTTTCTTGTTCTTCACACACAAAGATATAAGATTGGAGCCCAGAAACAATGCAAAAGCCAGTACCAGAACATTGACTAATAGGATAGCCGGCTCAGTTTTCATCTGAGTGTACGACAACCTAGAAACTGGATGGGAAAGCACTATGAAAAGACCAAAGGTGATGGTTCCTTTCCCTATAAGCACGTCGAAGTGCACTTCTTGCAAATGGAGAGAAGTTCAACGAGAACCATGCATAATAAACTAGAGACAAGATTCACAATATATGCAATTTAAGGACAAATCAAATATTGTTGGTGCTATGATACTCATTAGATTCTGGATGTGACTCACTATCCACAAGAGAAATAAAAAGGCGAGAGCAATAGGAGTATGAACAGAGTACAGGCTTGCAAGTTTACTTGTGGAATTTAAGCAGTATATCAGAAATATGCTTAAGCTAAGACATGAAGATTAATGAAGTAAACAGAGAGTTATTTGTTTCAAAAAACAAGAGGGGAAAAACACAAAACAATGCTGAACAAAATAGCAGGAGCCGATGGGTGACAATGAGAGGAACACTGAAGATGGCTAAAGTGGGGAGAAGATATGGATTACATCTAAAGAAGATAGAGAGGAGGATCTTATAGCTAATCTAATAGAGGAAGTAGTTGTATATGGCTCGGCAATCTGCAATCTTTACTTATGTTCATCTGTTTAACAAGCTTCATTACAGATAATTGTACTTGGAGTTGGATATATCATATACATGTATAATAGATTAGTCTAATTAATATACTCCCTCTGTTTCAATTTATGTGACACTTTTTGCTTTTCGAGATTCAAACTATATGCACCTTGACCAACATTTTAAAATGCATTCATATTGACACAAGAAGAGCAAATTACAGTACTTTTCGTATAGTTTTTGGATATCCAAAATTTTAGCTTTAAAATATTGAGGTAATCTAATCCAATTTAGCTTCAAAGATTAGTCAAATTGACTCTCGATAAGCGAAAAGTGTCACATAAATTGAAACGGAGGGAGTAGTTGTTTGAGGGTGCCTCCTTGTTGGGTTATTTGATAGAGAACAGAGAGCAAAGTTCGTGATAAACTGATACATCTTATTTTTGTCATTCAAGGTCAGATATTTATAAGAAGAAAACTACAGCTTCCTTCTTCTTTTTATTGCTTACTTTTGGACTTGTTACAACTGAATTTTGAAAATTTAAAAATAACAGCTAACGTTAGCTTATTCAAAGAATTGAGCTAACTTCATGCTGAATGTCTCCATTGCTGGAACAAATATGCTAACTCTTCACAACTATCAGCTTACCGTTAGCATTTTACTTCATTATTAGGTATAAAGGAAGGCAAGAGTAGCTGGGAATTTGAAACAAAGAGTAATATTCTTGAGAAACTGATATTCTCTATCTATTTAAAGTCAGATATTTGTAGGAAGAAAAACATTCTATCTGTTTTTGTTGTCATCTTGTGGACTTGTTTCGACTGATTCTGTAGAAAAGTTAGAAATGATTGTGCTGACTTTTTCCACTTATCGAGCTAAATTTGTTCCAAATTGTGAGCTCCTGGTAAAAAATCTCACTACAACAACAGCAACAACAACCCAGTGGAATCCCACAAGTGGGGTCTGGGGAGGATAGTGTGTACGCAGACCTTACCCCTACTCCGAAAGGAGTTTCGGAGTAGGGAGGCTGTAAAAAATCTCACTATTAGAACAATTATCCCTGCTGTTTGATCCGCCTTTTCAGCTTATGTGCTTGGACCAAAACTGTGATTTCAAGGGCTTATCTGCTGTAGGTTGCACATTGACCCATTTCTTGATCCTCCTTGATCTAACTCATCATAAAAAAGCAAGTTTCAGATTTGTTGGATTGTGTCCTTTTCAGATGTGATCTGACCTGCGCAATTTTCACCAACATCATATGAAAGGATCTGAAAACATGATTCTAGAAAGGTCATTTTTTTGTTTCATTGTCATAAAATAGGTTAATATCATATCAGCTAATCAATTTAAAACACCACATATGACCAAATAAATAGGAAACTTTTGCTTTAAACATGTTTAATTTGTACTTGCTTTCATGATACATAATATTCCACATACTGATTCATTCTTTTTAGAAAATTCATCGTCCCAATATCCCAAAAATGTGTGGTGCAAGCCTAAAAGTAATTTGCACCATAGCAAAAAGAAACAGAAAGTAAATTGATAAAAACTTGCTTAAGTTGCAGTTTTGGCAAAACATAGCGTAGGCCGGATTTTAGACTTTCAACAAATATTATCAAAGGATGTTTTTTGAGGATGGTGCATAACAGTATCCAATGCCAAAGACATAATAGTAAAAGCCTCCTGGTTTATACTTCGTCGTGTGTTCTACAGGATCCAATATTTTATGTTTTGGGTGATCAACGAAGGATTTAAAGAAGTACTCTCCTTCTGGCAAAACCCTGAGAAAGCACTAGCAGTTGGACGTGGGAGTTCATGATATACACCAATTCCAGCCGAAAATGTTCCAAATCTACTAATAAATGTTAATAACTTGTCGTAACGAACAATCTTGATTTTTGCCAGAGAAGTTAATGTGAAATGACATCTCCTGATCCTGAATAAGTTTACCCTAGTAGTCTTAGTGGAACATAAGTTTGTCGACTTAGCCAAGTACTCCCTGCATTCCAGTTTGTGTGACATTGTTTCCTTGTTAGTCCGTATAAAGAAGAATGACACATTTATATATTTGGAAACATAACTTTAAACTTCCATTTTAGCCTTAATGAGAAGCTTTTATAGTCACCCAAGTGTTATGACATATTTATGACTATAAGTTTCACAAGTGTTAAAGCCATTAATGTTATGGCATGTTTAAGACCACAAGTTTCAAAATTCTTCTTTTCTTTTATTAAACTCCATTTTGAAATGGAGGGTGTACAAAATAAGCAATAGTTGACGGATTATAAACTAAAACATCATGTGGAGGTTTTGGAATCCTTATTCCTTTACAGCCACACAAAGTTATGGCATGTTTAAGACCACAAGTTTCATATGTCTTTCTTTCTTTATTAAACTCCGTCTTGAAACGGAGGGTGTACAAAATAAGCAATGATGACAGATAGTAAGCTCAACATCATGTGAAGGCTAGTTCCGAAACCCCTCTCCAGCTCTTAATTAACAGATAGTTGTACGCGGAAGTATGATTAGGCTATTTGGGCATAGCAAGCTTTTAGAAGGGTTTTTCTTCAATCAAGAGCTGGTTGATGACACTCAGTGAAGAGACAACAACAACAACGACCCAGTGTAATCCCACTAGTGAGGTCTGGGGAGGGTAGTGTATACGCAGATCTTACCGCTACCCTGAGGGGTAGAGAGGTTGTTTCCTCTCGGTGAAGAGAAATATTCCTATTTTATTCTTTAGTGATCTGTGCTTGTTCTTAATACAAGTTATCCATCTATGACTCAACTTCACAGTTTTTGCTTATGATGGCATGGAAATTGTCAGGTTGTATGCTTTCTATTCTTGTTCGTCATTAATTCATTATATTTGCAACACCTGAAGGCTAATGAACTAAGACGTCAAAACAGACTTGTACACTCTCAAGTAACATCTGTATAAAGTAAATGGAATGATTCATGTAAAATCATATAAATTAAGCTAAGTCCAACTTAAGAAAAGGTCCAAAAATGACTTATTTAGGATTTCTCCTTAATGTTTTAAACCTCACCGATTAAACGGCTTCACAAATTAAAGAATTCAAGTTTTTCGTGGACCTGCAGGACTGAAATATGATTGTGTAGCATCAGTAACTAAAATGTTGTCACTGAACTTAATCTTCCCAGCAGAAGGGAGGAGAGGCAATGAAATGATTATTTCATAAATTCAGAGTGAAGATGATAATCTCATAACCAACGCAGTAATTCCCTGAAAAATGGTTCTTTTATTCTGCTATTTGCTTGCTTTTAGTAACTTCGTTCATTAGGAATAATTTTATCCATGAATCAACTTAATAGTACATTGGCTTCAATATCATCCTATTTGTTACAATGTCCCACATTGGTTGAGGAATGAGCTGTTATATATTCTTTAAATGATATTGGACAATACTTGCCTCATGAGCTAGCTTTGGGGTAAGTTAGGCCCAAGATCCATTCTTTGTATCAGAGTCAGACCCATCCTTATTCTTGGTTTATCCAAATATTGGAACTCCTATTTTATATTGTTCATGCTCCAAATGTCCAACCTTGTACTGTTAGAATGTCCCACATTGGTTGATGAATGAGTCGTTGTCTCTTTATGAGCTACTTTGTGGGGTTGAATTAGGTTCAAGATTCATTTTCTTTACACTATTGTCTGATAAGAAACCTCCTCTTTTCTGGAGTTTTGCCTATTGATGCGAATTAAAATAGATTGGGATTGTGAGGGATGCCGGGGTGATTTAGTCGTATCTGAGGCATCTAAATCATGTTTCTGAAATCATCCTTATTTGTTATTTGTTGATCAGTCCTATTTTTTCGTTCTGAGGCTTGTTCGCATCTGTCAATGAAGTTCCAATCTTCTTTCGTTGTAAGATAGTTGACACCAATTGTTTGTTAATCAAAATGCACTTGTTTTTGGCTTTGCAGGAATTCGACTCATCATATGGTCCAGCTTGGCATTGTATCGTGGGAACTAGCTTTGGTTCGTATGTCACACATTCCATAGGAGGTTTCTTGTACTTCTCCATCGATAAGGTCTACGTTCTTCTATTCAGGACTGCTGTCGAACCTTTAGATCATTGACAGTACAATGCTTGAATTCTACTCTGATTTCTGAAACGTCAATTTAGAAATTTCTGTTTGTATCACGAAATGTCTTAAAGGAAAAAAATGGAAATGCGCATGTGAAATGCATTCTTTGTTATTGTCCTATTTCTATTAAGAAGCAGCACCAGGACAAGGGTCATAGTTTCCGTAAGATTCTCTTTAATTATTTTACATGGAGCATGTGTGGGCTTTTACGCTATCAGGCTATTTAAAAGACTTAAATGGCAGAATACATAACTGACCCTTTAAACTTGGCTTTTTTTGTTACTTGGACACCTAAACATAGAGTTGTTCCTATCAGGCCCTTCAATTAAACTACATAAGTGCCAATTAGACACTTTGTAGTGACATGATGGAGTATGTGCCTGTGTGGGGATTGAATGACGCGTGAACATGAGAAAAAAGTTGTTGATTATTATTATTATATTCTAATATATTATTCCAGTTAAAGCCAACTTTTACCCTACATTTTATTTCTCTTCTTCTTTCGGTGAACCCATAATTTTTTCTCTTAATTTTAAAAAGAAAGAAAGTTTAGTGTACATGAATTTGACTATTCTCATTTGGCATGCTTGTTCTCTTTACACGACACTTGTAAGTTACACCAACTTAGACGAGGATAGAGAGAGTAGCGTGATATTTAAGTGAAATCGAAATAAGAAGAAGTGAGATAACGTTGAACGGAGAAAATTTTCAGCGGGCTTTTTAGAGCACTAAGTCCCGACGGTCAGATTTTTCATTTTCTGAAAATGAGTTTCAATTTGTTTTGGGGGTTAATTCTATAAGGTGCGCAATATTTTAAGGTGTTAGAGGCAACTGTAGTATACGCGTTTAATTTTTATAAAACTTTTTCTCTATAAAATATCTGATTGGCACATATGTGATTTAGTTGAAGGGCCCGATAGAAACAACTCTATTTTTAAGTGTTCAAGTGATAAAAAAAGTCCAATTATGTATTCTGTCCGACTTAAATTGATAACATAGAAAGATGGTGTAAAACAGTTAAATAGCGTGAAAATTCATTTAGACTATTAAGGGTCGGGTGGATTACCGCATTAACAGTTGGAGTTTCTTCATAAAATTCCTGCGCAGGTGATACAATGTTTGATTTTTGTACCCAAAAGAAAAAAGAAAAAGGGTAATCGTAACATAACTTAATTCAGGGTTTAGTTGGCCTTATTAAACTCTGTATCAGAAATTTTTGTATTAGCTAGAATTGTCTGTAAGCATAAACTTAATTGTATATCAGGATCTTGAACATGGTAATCTTACATATAGTCACTATAAAAAAAATATTTGAATCGTAGGCCATTATCGTGAAGCGGAAACATTATTTATAAGTTGGTTTGTCGCCCTTTGCCCTAGCTTTACGTTACCGCCGCCTTTAGTGATGGGAGGAAAAACAAAAATACGGTAACCCTAATGGGTGGGGAGAGGACCAATTTATAGAGGTTCTCACTTAATCCGGTACGTCCATCAAGTAACCGATCAGACGGATGAGATTTGTTAATTAAATATTAGTTATGGGCCTTAAATCTATTGGGCCACAAGTAACTTAACGTAAGAAAACTTACATTCTCCCCCTTGGCCCAATAATCACATAATATTAATATTTAATCATATAAACAGTAGTCGCGTATAAACAAATTTCTTCTATAATGTCCATCATAAACACCATAATACGATAAACTACTAAATGTGAGTTATGACGGTTATATATAACTACATACTCCCTTCCATATG
Source organism: Nicotiana undulata (assembly GCA_005239495.1). Lineage (NCBI taxonomy): Eukaryota > Viridiplantae > Streptophyta > Magnoliopsida > Solanales > Solanaceae > Nicotiana > Nicotiana undulata. The sequence goes on from ML275998.1 coordinate 51,847, forward strand.
CTACAACATTAGCAACTCATCGTACCAGGTCCATAAGCTATAAATATTATGGCCTACAATAATGTCTCATTGAGACTTATCCTGTAATATCTCAAAACAATAATGTGTACACCATTATGAGAAACAGGAAATCACTAATGTATATCAGAAACACATAATTAAGCTAAGAGTGTCAAAACATCATAAGTACATCAGTCATAAATACAGCCAAGACCCATTCTACGTACATGTTCTTTAAATATCTTTGGCTGTAAACCTTTCGTTAACGGATCTGCAATCATGAGATCTGTTCTAATATGCTCAAGTGACACTCTTTGTTTCTGAACTTCCTCCTTGACGGAAAAGTACTTTAATTCCATATGCTTGGCACCTTTAGAGTACTTTTCGTTCTTGGAGAAGAATACTACTGCAGAATTATCACAGTAAATTTTCAGTGGCTTGGTAATGGTGTCGACAACCCCAAGTCCTGAAATAAAGTTTCGCAACCATAATGCATGAATTGTGGCTTCAAAGCATGCCACAAATTCCGCTTCCATCGTGGATGTGGCAATGACAGACTGTTTGGCACTCTTTCATGATATTGCTCCTTCAGCTAATTGGAACAAATAACCAAACGTAGACTTTCTAGTGTCAATACATCCAGCGAAATATGAATCCGAGTATCCAACAACTTCCAAATGCTTGGATCTCCTATACATGAGCATGTAATCCTTCGTTTCTTTCACTACAAGAAAATAGGTCTTTAACGAGGGGATATATGGTCGTTAAAAGTCCAATTCCAGTCGTTATAAGTTGATAACGACCGAAAAAAATCCGGTCGTCGCCGGTCGTTAAAAGTCCCGACTTTAAAAGTTAACGACCGGTTTACAATCCGGTCGTTAAAGGTTCTTTAGCGACAGCATAAATTTTGGTCGTTATTCATGCTTTTTAGCGACAGGATTTTCCCCTCGCTAATTTTTTATCCGATCGTTAAAAGTCTTTAATGGAAACAATGTATTAAGTCAATTCGAGTGCTTTTAGCGACTGATATTCCCTTCGTAAATTGTATAATCACTTTTAACAGCCAAAATTCTCTTCGTTAATAGTCATTTATCTGTTTGAGAAACCTGTTGTTAAAGAGTTTTAATGACTACATTTTTCTATGCCAATATGAAAATGTAATAAATATAATTAAAAAAATTTAAATTAAATAAAAATTAATAATTATTTATATGCTTTCATACCGCTCAACAACATTGAAAAATAAACCAAATACTTGGTATCTTGTTAATTCAAAGAACTAAAGTATCATATTTACCGGAAACTAATCCAATTAACAAGAAACCCATCTTAGTAAAATAATGAAAAGTTAAAATAATGCAAACCCAGCCTGACTGCTTGAACCATAAAGTGAGGTGAGTCTAGCATCATTTTGAACAATTCCTAAAAAGAGAGAAAAAGTAAAATTGCAGCATGATAAGACAGTGCCTTTAAACCATCGGTGACGAACCAAAATCTCTTGTACTTCAACTTGCTTTACACTTTTTTCAAGAATAAATTCTTCGGACTTCAATTTTTTGATCTGTTAAAGTAACAAATTTATACCATTAGTCACAAAGAATAAACAAGTAAAGAAAAAAGATCATATCCATTAAAGGCTATTAATTTTGCCGCTCAAGCATTAAAAAAGAAATGAATTATTTTCTACAGTTTCTTCAAGAGATTAACACCTGAACTATAACAACTCAAGGGAAAGGCTCCATGTTTCTTGGGTTGCAAAAGGCTAACAAAATTCAATAATTAGACAATGATAGTTGTAGTATAAATTACAAAATTAAAGCAGATACTACAAGAATGACATGGGAAGGCAACTCCAGAAAAATTAATTAGGGTACCTCTTTATTCTCTGAACTCTCATGCCCAAATCTTATGTCAAAAGGTTCTCTGAATCTATACGCTTTGTTTTGATAAGTTACATTTAGTTTTTCTAGACTTCAACAACAACAACAATATATCCAGTATAATCTCACGGGTGGGATCTGGAGAGGGTAGTGTGTACGCAAACCTAACCCCTACCTGGGGAGGTAGAGAGGTTATTTCTGATAGACCCCCGACTCAAAAAAAGGTGGAAAGGAAGAAAAAGGAAGAAGAAAAAGAAGAAACAAAGAAGAGGGATTAACAATGAGGGAGCAATGATTTCTAGTAAAAAGGAAGAAAAGTAGCATCAAATAGTAACAACTAGGGAGCAACAGTTTTCAATAGCAATTCTCAAAGAGAGGACTAAACAGAATTATAAGATTTACTCACCAATTGATAAATGATCTCCCTAATTAGAAATCATCCCAGATAGCCAAGAGTAAAATTGTAAGCAAGATTCTCAAAGTCATTAGACAGGCAATTTAAATCCCACTTAAATCATATATATCTAGGAGATTAAATGCGCAAACATATTCAGTTTATGAGCTTGAACACATAAACAGGGAGGGATATTCGTTGCAGACTCATCCGTTAAAAGCGAATAAATAAAACACTTAAGACAAAACATCAATAGGAATACAGTAGACCTTTAAAGAGTACTAAGTTCTCTTGAATAGCCAAGGATAGTGAAGATCAACTTGGAAAGGTATTAAACTTATTCCTATATGAGACAAATAGGCATTAACAAATACATTCAGATTTTTTACATGGAAGAAGGAAATTAAGAAGGATGTGTTGAATCATACATCAAAAACAATACAACAAAATCTTCTTTTCTAAGCTAATTGACCAGAAGATATATGTGAAGAGAGAAAATTATGATTAAAATAGAACTCTTTTATACCTGCAATGAACTCAAATAGATATAATTATTTTTTTAAAGAAAAGGGGAAGATTTTGAATCTAGAGAGCATAAGATACTACTCACACTTGTTGAAACACAGACCAATTCTGATTTCCATTATTAATTAACTCCTACATGCATGGTACTACTATTTGAAAGGAAAAAAAATTTAATAAAGAAAATTAAAATAACAAGTGGCACATAAATGCAGACAATTACCAATCTCCAATCCTCTTTTCACTATTATATCCAAGTCATCATAAGACTATTACAAAGCGGATTAAAAGAACTAACAACAAGATGGACTTCATGACTTCGAACAATCCTTCCTGGAATTTTTCCACAGGCGACTCCAAACTCAGTCCAAATACAGGCCTCTGCCAACCAAACTACACGGGCATATACGAATGCACATAGCATATTTTGCAGAAATCATAAATTATCAATTAACAATCACTTAACAAAAAGGCGTCAAAATCTAGATTGCTTTTGAAAGTCATGAGAGATAAACTAAGTCTATTTCCCAGAAGGAGCCTGGACCAAGAATCAAAGGCCTAATGATCTCATATTAGAGGTGAGATCCATTAATTCTAATACTATAATATCTATGTAGAAGAAGCACACATATGTACATGGAGTGATAAAATCATGAGAGACAATCAGATACAATACCAGATTCTTAAACAATAATTCATGAGCTAATTTATTAATGAAGAGAGTCCATAAATCATACATCGCAGGACATAATAACTAGGCCTAAGACGTGATTTTCTAATTGTTTCAACATCTGATAGCTCATAGCACGCAAATGAAGTCATCACTTACTTCAAGTTCTCTGTTAACATGATTCTTAAATTTAAGGGACTCTAAGCATGGAGTCTAACTCATGATGTAGTACTTAAAGCAACACAAATAAGGTCAAACCAAACTCTAATTAGCAGAATTATCATATAGAAAGGAACTGAGAATGCTAAACCTAATAAATGTTTTTTTTTGCCTCCGAATGCTAAACTTAATTCAGAGCACCAAATATTATTCGGAGCAATTTCGTTGGGGATTAGGAGTGTTAGATGGTGTGCAATGCATATATTATAGTTGTTCTTGTCCATTCTGAGTGGTAGCAATCTAGATATGGTTTAGACATTAGACTGAAAAAGGTTGCTCACAGCGATTAGCTGTTAGATTTTGACATATAACGAATAATATTCAATACCTAAAAAATAGAGATAATTGGCATATAAGAAAAAGTACCCAATTTCACAATATTATTGCAAGTTTAGAGCTTACCTTGAGAAGAAGAAGAATGGAACCCTAGGTTCTAGAGAGGAACACAAAGTTTGATGCTTTAGAGAAATGTAAGGCCTCATTTGTTTGCACTTAATGGTGGTCTGAATCTTAGTCATTCATATCTTAGACATTAAGTGCGTTTATTTTTAAAGTTTAAATATTAATTATTCAGATCTTAATCATTAAGTGTATTTATTTTTTTAACTTCACAACCACTTAATGGGTCTGAATAAGTCTGTATGATTAAGATTTATAACAGACTTAATTTCATTAAGATGCTATCACATATTTATTATTAACTGCCAGCACCGCCTACCATTATCAACTACCACCATGCCACCACTACCACCACCACCACGCCACCACTACCACCACCACCACGCCACCATCATCTTTAATCATAGCCGCCACCATTATCGACCATCACCACTCACTATCCCCACCACTCCGACCACCATATATCATTCTCACCCACAATCAACACTCATCCACTTCAACTACCACAACAGACCACCCCATCACCATCAACAACCACAGCCGACACTGCCCATTATTATAACCTACCACCACCCACCCACCACTTTTCTCAGTCACAACTACTACCACCACCCGCCATTATTAACTATCACCATCCATCACCACCATCCTCAATCATAATCGCTACCACTACCAATCACTACTAGCTACTAGCATGAACCACCATCACCAACCAAAACTACCACCAACCACGCCCTCTAGTCGGCATTCACCCTTTAGCCATCACCACCAACAACTATCATATTCTAAAATATTATATATTTTATTGATAGAATATTAGATTAGTTAGTATTTCATTTGAATTTTATATTTATTAATTTTCAAATAAAGATAAATATTATACATTCAGATGTTAAAAACCAAACAGTCTTAATTATTTCTATTCAAATCTTAATACACATCTTAATATATCTAAATGTGTATTCAGATTCAAATGTCTTAATCTTAATACATACCTTAATATTCAGATATGTATTCAGATTCAGACATCTTAATCTTAAAAAAATAAATGAGGCCTAAATGATCCTATGATAAAATAGAAAGAAACGTGGGTTTGGAAAATTGTGGGTTGAGCAAAATAAGAGGGGAAAATGACGTGCAGGGTGAGCTGATCGTGAGTTGGGGGAAAAATCGGAAAAGTTAGCGTTATTTTTTCTTATTTTTTTTATTTTTAACGACTGGATTTATAACATTTAAGGATAGAATATTATCCCTTTGTTAGTATTAAACTAAAAATTAACTTTAACGACCGGAAAAAAATGTGATCGCTATTGATACACCTATAACGACCGAATTCATGTCCCTTCGTTAAAAAATGATCGTTAAAATTAAAATTCTTGTAGTGTTTCATGTACCTCAAAACTTTCTTTGCATCTTTCCAGTGATCAATTCCTGGGGTACTCTGATATCTTCCTAGCATTCCTACCGCAAAATTAATATCCGGTCTTGTGCAAGTCTGAGCATACATCAGACTACCAACAATAGAAGAGCAAGGAATTGATTCCATTTCTTTTCGTTCTACATCATTCTTAGGGCATTGCATGAGACTAAATTTGTCCCTTTTTTGAATTGGGACAATTCCTGCTGAACAATTGTTCATGTTAAATCTCTCTAGAACTCTTTCGATCTAGCCTTTCTGAGACAATCCCAATAATCCTTGTCATCTATCACGGAATATTTCTATTCCTATCACATAGGATGCCTCACCCATATCTTTCATTTCAAAATTCTTAGAGAGAAAATCTTTAGTCTCACGCAATATGCCTAAATCATTAGCAACAAGTAGAATGTCATCAACATGTAGAACTAAAAATATAAACGTGCTCCCACTGATCTTATGGTATATACACCGATCAACGATATTTTCCACAAATCCAAAAGATGTTATGGTATTATTAAACTTTATATACCATTGTCGTGAGGCTTGTTTAAGTCCATATATTGACTTCTTCACTTTACACACCATTTGACTTTTTCCTTTAGTTTCGAAACCCTCTGGTTGGTCCATATAAACTTCCTCCTCGAGGTCTCCATTAAGAAAGGCAGTTTTCATATCCATTTGGTGTAACTCTAAATCATAATGAGCCACCAATGCCATAATAATTCTTAACGAGTCTTTCTTTGATACCGGTGAAAATGTCTTTTTATAATCAATGCCTCCTTTCTGAGTATAACCCTTGGCAACAAGTCTGGCTTTGTATCGTTCAATATTGCCATTTGAATCACGTTTGGTCTTAAAGACCCATCTACACCCGATTCTTTTAGAACTTTCTGGAAATTCAACGAGATCCCAGACTTTATTGTATTGCATGGACTTTACCTCTTCCTTAATGGCATCAATCCATTTGTCAGACTCATTACTTTCTATGCCTTGTGAAAATGAAACCGGATCCTTATTAAGACCAATGTCAAAATCTAACTCTTGCAAATAAACCACGTAATCATCCGAAATAGCCGATTTTCTAACTCTTTGAGATTTTCTTAATGGATTATTGTGGTTCAATTGTGTCAGATATTTGTGAGTTAGTTTCTTCATGAAGTGTTTCATCCAAATGTTGCTCGATGTTGTCAAAGTGTTCTTCAACAACTGGAACAACATTTGGTATTTCTGTGGAAGTAGGCACGTTCGTGGGTAATAAAATATTGACCCTCACTTCTTTTATTTCCACACTTTTCTTTTCAAACTCCCACTAACTTCATCATTCTCAATGAATCTTGTATTACCGGTTTCAACAATTCTCGAACTATGGTTTGGACAGTAAAACACATACCCTTTAGATTTCTCTGGGTAACCAATAAAGTAACCACTTACTGTTCGAGAATCTAATTTCTTTTCTTGTGGATTATAAACTCTAGCTTCCGCTGGGCAACCCCAAACATGCAGGTGCCTTAACTAGGTTTCCTTCCTGTCCACAGTTCAAAAGGGGTCTTTGGAACTGCCTTACTAGGAACCCTGTTTAATAAATATACAACGGTTTTAAGAGCATACATCCACAATGATTTGGGTAATGAGAAATTACTCATCATGCCCCTAACTATATCCATAAGTGTTCGATTACGCCTTTCTGCAACACCATTTTGTTGAGGTGTTCCTGTCATAGTATATTGTGCACATATGCCACGTTCCTCGAGGAACTTTGCAAATGGACCTGGACATTGTCCCGATTCATTGTGTTTTCCATAATATTCACCACCTCTATCTGGCCTAATAATGTTCACCTTTTTATCTAATTGCCTTTCAACCTCATTAACAAACACCTTGAGAGCATCTGTTGCTTGAGATTTTTCTTTCAGCAAATAGATGTATCCATAACGTGAAAAATCAACGATAAAGGTAATAAAATATTTCTCTCCACCAAAATATGGAACATCAAAGGGTCCACAAATATCAGTGTGTATTATTTCAAGAAGCTGAGTGCTTCTTGTGGCACCTTTCTTACTATGCTTGGTTTGCTTTCCCTTAATACAATCCAAACATATAGTAAGATCAGTAAAATTTAGATTCGGAAGAATCTCATTCTTTACTAATCTTTCTAACCTTTCTTTGGATATATGACCCAAACGTCTATGTCACAAGTAGGCAGAACTTTCATCTAGTGAACTACGTTTAAATCCAACATTATGTTGAACATTAAGAAGGGATTCAGAAAAACCAATATCGAGTTTCAATTTATATAAACCATCACTAAGAAAACCAGAACCATAAAAGATAGCATTCTTATATAAATTAAAACATCCATTTCCAAACTTTAAATCAAATCCAGAAACACCAAGTCTTGAAAGAGAAATCAAATTCCTAGAAACTGAAGGTACATAAAGGGTCTGTAATAGATCAAGGTGACGTCCAGTCTCCATGATCAAACGATAAGTCCCTATGCCTTCAATTGGATCCTTAATACGATTTCCCATGAACAAGAAATCCTTACTTGGATTTGTAGTTTGGATCGTAAGGAATCCCTGCAACGTAGTAGATACACGAGCAGTTGCACCAGAATCAAGCCACCAAGTATTATTAGGAACTTCTACTAAATTTGATTCGAAACATACAAAAGCACCAATTGTACCTTTCTTTTTGAACCAAGCTTTACGTTTCAGGCAATCTTTCTGATAGTGCCCTTCCTTGTTACAGAAACGACACGTATCTGCCTTATGTCCCTTGTTAGCATCCTGTGGAGCTTTAGCAGGTGCTTTCTTCTTCTTGAACTTGTTGGCCTTCACTTTAAGTCCTTTACCAGCTCCGTGACCCATGAGGTTAATTGAATGACTCACTTATTTCTTAAGTCTCGACTCCTCCTGAGTAAACATACTGGAAAATTCACTAACATTCCACTTATCCTTAATAGTGTTATAGTTAATTGGAAAAGGTCCATACTCAGGAGGCAACTAGTTCATAATAAACTGAACCAAGAAGGAGTCATCCACTTTCATCCCCAAGGTCTGAAGTCTTGCTGCAATGTTAGTCATCTCGATGATGTGGTTTTTCATACTACACGACCCATCAAACTTCATGGTCGTGAGTTCAACCATTAGTGTACCGGCGAGATACTTATCTGCAGAACGAAAACGTTCTTCCACAAACGTCAGGTATTCCCTGAAACTTTTTGTTTGTGGAATAGTACTCTTAATGTTGTTGGCAATATTCATTCACATAAACATAAGGCTTAGCCTGTTAGAGCGTTCCCATGCTTTATGGAAAGACTTCTCATCCGCAGTGCTCGAATCAGTAATGGCAACGGGATTATCATTCAGCAGAGCCCAATCAAAATTCATCACAGCTAAGTGGAACTGGACTTGTTCACGCCATTCAGAGAAATTCAATCCGTTGAACACAATAACAGACGAAGCAAGCGAATGAAAATGAATAGCTGAAAATAGATAATACATGCTCACAAATCAATACGGATTCAACAAAACAGTTAAAGCATATCGCAATTCTCCTTTGGGTAAATAATACGACACACTATCATAATTTAAATGTCATTTAGTCTTTAATAGGTAATTAAATATTATTAACCAAATATATATGTCATCTTTGGATAGACAATATATATTTGATTAAGAATATTATTTTAGCTCATCATACTCACTATTCATAGAATAATTGATTCACCTTTGGGTAAATCCTTAAGTTCTAGCAATAGCAAAAATTAATTTATCCACTATTTTTTTTTAATTATAGGCGTTTCATTAATTTTATGGATAAACTATAATTTTATGTATGCATATTTTCGTAAACAAACTAGTTTGGCCACTTTGGTGACTAACAAACTATATAACATAAGTGCACACACAAAATAGAGATCATAAGATTTTACGCATGTGATTACTTTAAACAATCTAGTTTGGTTACTTTGGTGACTAACAAACTATATACTTCACATACATAAAATTACGTGCAATCATTAAATAAGTAATTAAAATTATGGTCCAAAATATTAAGATAAACTTTATCACATAATGGCCGAATTATGAATCAAACATCTTTACAGATTTGAATATTAATACGTTATACCTAGTTCTATGTAACTAGATGTGTTTGGCTTAGTTGCCTGAAAAATTAAACTCGAAACAACCTTTGAAAAATTTAGTCAAAATCAAATAACCTTGAAGAGATTTGACTAAATCAGACACATAAAGGAACATGTTGCATATAATTTAAGTCTAATAAACACAAATCCAAAGGGCTGCCATTCATAACTTCATAATCATAATATATATATATATATATATATATATATATATATATATATATATATATATATATATATATATATATATATATATATATATATATATAATAAGCAAATTCAATTATATGGCAACTTAGAAGAAACAACAAAAAAAGGTCAAAACACCCTTTAAGTAACGCCGCATATGGCTTCTGGCCATAAGTTGATTAAGGGTTTATACCACTATATTCATAAGAGAAAGAATACTTTCTTCTATTCATTATATTCAAATTAAAAAATAAATTAAGATAAGAAGCAAAAACTTTTACAGATTTCAGTCATGTTTTTTAAAGCAATTCAAAATCCCGTTAACATACTTATACGCACATCATAATATAGTCTTTCATTAACGAAGAATATCAGTTCAAATATCCGGCTCATGATACCACATATAAGGATAAACTTAATTGTATACCAGGATCTTGAACATGATATCTTACATATAATCATTATAGAAAATATATCTGAATCGTAAGCTATTATCGTGAAGCGAAAACGTTAGTTATAAGTTGATTTCTCGCCCCTTATTCTTAAGTTACCGCCGCCTTTAATAATGAGAGAAAAAAATAAAAATACAATTATAGGCCCTTACACCTATTGGGCCACAAGTAATTTAACATAAGAAAACTTACATTATCATCCAGTAATAGGACGCAGAACATTTAAATTGGTATTGACATGTGGCCGACATACAAGTTTCAATTGGTATACATGATGCCAAGTATATCCAAGTTAACGGGTGAAAATATTTCTCTTTTCACATTCTAGCAAATATCAACACACAACTTGCTTCCTCCATATATGATATATCGCCCTTTCACTTAAACTTCATTCCTAGAAATTAAATATCTTCAAAACCAACACTTATTTTTGCATACATAGCATGGACATGCAAATTTCACAACCTTCACAATCAGGGGAGCCACCCCATGAAGCTATGTTCTTGGTATTAGCCTATCTCCCTTTATTTGAACTTCTATCTATGACTCAAGTTTGTAGGTCATTAAGAGATGCTTTAAAAGATGACATACTGCCATGGCTGAATATCGTTGTCGAAAAGCCATTAAACACTCGTCTTTCTGATGATTTTCTGATGAAAATTACGTCCAAGGCAAATAGTCGCCTGAGAGTTGTTGCTCTTATAAATTGCTTTAAGATAACAGATGATGGGCTTCTGCAAGTCATTACCAGTAATCCTCATATCATCAAGGTATGTTAGTTTGTTTATAAGGAGATGGTAAATGGATAAGATGTGGTTGGTGGAGTTTTTTTTTTTAATTTTTCCCCCTTTTTTTTTCTTTATGGTGATTTCGTTTTAATATAAATAAAAAAAGTTATATATATATATATATATATATATATATAGCATAAGCAAGAGAAAAGGAACTAAAAATTTATTGAAAAAATATATTCTAATAGTTCTCCAATCATGCGTGCCGAATTCATGAATCCCTTAGGCAGGTTTGATCCAAAAAGTGGAAAGTTTTGCAATAGAATTCATGTTCCTTACTTAACATCAGCAAGTCAGTAACAATTTTTGTGTTATATATAGTCACATGGGACGTTTTCCAATGATTCGAAAGAGCACACAAGCTTCTTCCCCCCCCCCCCCTCAGTTGAATCGAAGAGAAAAACATGTGCTACTAAGAGAAACAGGGAAATCGGGCTACCAGAGCTAGCCTTTCGGCTCCGGTTTCCGCCGAAGTCAGTAGCTTTTGTATAAATCATGTGTTTATCTTAAGAAATCTATTGAATATGTATAAATTATTAATTTAGAACCCAGTCATTTAAGAAGACTAAATTCCTGAACCCATAAACTTCAAATACTGCCTCCGCCTCTGCGGGCTAGAGAGATGGTTATTAAATCGTTAGTTCAACATAAACCATTCCCCTGCATCTTTAGTGGAATGCTACTTCTTTTGTGATTCCAGAGGCCCTAATCTCTATAAATCGTACCTATCCAATTTTTGTGGTACCTACTTGACGAGATAAAAACTATATCCATGTTTTTGTGATGTCGACTCTAGATGTTTGAACAGGAGGAAAAAGAAAATCTAAAGCCTAGTAATTACATCTGCCCTGAATCCTATGTTATTTTCCACCTTTTTTCCAGCTCTATTTGCCAGGGTGCACAGGCTTAACCATTGAGGGAGTAGTTGGAGCAGTGAAGTTTCTTACCAAGGCTAACCACAGGTTAAAGAGCTTAAGTATTTCTGGCATCTATAATGTGAAGAGAGAGGAGTTTGAAACACTTTGTCATCTAATGGGAATAAACCAGATTCAAAAGAAAGACGGAAAGAAATTCTATCAGAAGCGAAGCAAACCATCCGCGCTTAGACAAGAATCTCAGCCTTCAATCGACATATATGTCTGTCCGAAATGTGGTGAAATAAGAGAAATCTTTGACTGTCCTAAAAATTCTTGTGAAAGGAGAAAGCAACAGCAACAACTAGTAGAGTGCAGGGGCTGCTTCCTCTGTATCCCAAGATGTGAAGAGTGTGGTGTATGCACCAAAGATGAAGAAGAAGTAGGTGAAGCAGCTTGTGCAGATATACTGTGCTTGGATTGTTGGCTTCAGCTCCCAAAATGTAGTTTCTGTAACAAGGCATACTGCAACCAACATGCTTACCAACAGTCTCTACATCCTGGCTCTTCAGGGTTTCTGTGCACTGATTGTAACTTTCACGCAACACAAACTTCACCTTATTCAGATTGTTTACTTATTGAACACAGGTAATGAAATGTATTATTATATATGGAGAGTAAGGGGTAGTTGTTTTATGAATAACGTCATATTCCAAACATGTTTCTTCAAAAGATGATTCATATTCGCCACACCTTTATTTGTGTCACAACACAACCAAAATTAATAAACAGTATAATTTTTAATCTTCAAATCGAGTAAAAATATTGTTCTTCACCTTTGTAGCTTTGTGGTAAGAAGTACAATCTCAATGTGAAATGTCAAAAATATGAGCCATTTGATTTCATAGAAATTAAACTTTAAAATCTAACACGTATCCAATATCCGCAATCAAACAATTTCATAATCGCCCTAGACAAAATTTTGAAACCAATTTTATATTGCACCACACTGTCAATTTCAGATTTGCGAAGTCTCATAAAAAATGTTGAAATATGAACCGTTTTATTTCTTGGAAACTAGACTTCAAAATCTAAGACATATCCAAAATTCGGAATCAAACACTTACAGAATCGTACCTGATATTATTTTGAAACTAACTTTAAATTCCAACATGTTGATAGTTTCAGATTTGCACAACTTCACAAAATTTTTTGTATCTTAGTGTAGGAACATCGAAATCACAAATCGTTTGATTTATTGGAAACCAAACTTCAAAATCTAAACCTTATTCAAATCGCAAGATTTAATACCTTAAGGATAGTTTCAGATAATATTTCACATACAACGTAAAATGCCGACACGCTGACGATTTCAAACTTGCGCGACTTTACAAAATATTTTATATCTTGATGTAGGAACGTCGAAATTACAAACCGTTTGATTTTTAAAAACAAGACTTCAAAATCTAAAACATATCCAAAATGTAGGATTTAATAACTCAATGATAGTATCAGATAGTATTTCGAAATCAACACTAGATTTTGGTATATCGACAGTTCCGAATTGGCGTGACTTCGCCAAAACTTTTATGTTTTGGTATAGAAGCCTCGGGATCACAAGATGTTCTTCTTGATATCAATCTAAATTCAAGAGCTCCATTCTGACAAATATCTTTGGTTCAAGTCTCACAAAATTTGAAACGTTGTGCCAAGCAATCTTTCTTCTTATACATTCCCTTTTGACGCCTCTCTTCTCTTCCCCTTATTTTTAGGGCAGTGAGCGGATATGAAGACCAACAAACTTGAAAGTTATGCGAACATGAAGACATAGAGAATCCCTAGAATTCAATGCAAATACTATATATAGCCTCCTAAAAGACTATAATCATTTGTTGAAGACATCAATTTACCATAGCGGCTTGCCCTCTTTCAATCAAATGGGATCCAAAGTTTAACAGAACAATGGTATCTCAGATCGATTTTCAAGTGCTGATTGAATGAATTACATTCCATCGTACTTCATTTGAACAACGATTGGGACACTATGTATCTTTTGAACTCATGTGTCTGAACGTAGAATGAAACTCTAAGTTGCCTACATATCTCGATAAAGAGGATCAAGTCATACCGTAGTTTAGAATGAGTGAGTTTTTTTAATGTCCTAACTTTTTCCTAGTCTGCTTCTTTCAAGGTTTACAACCTAGCAGACTTTTTTTGGGGGTCCGTAAACAGTTTATACTCTTGCGGGCCAGGAGTGGCATGCAGTTTATGCTCTTGTGTTAAGGGACATAATGGTTTGCAATTGAAGCAGTATTTTGAGAGGCTTTACAACCTGAAGGTTTTGCTCAAATTTGAAGAGCTTCATGACATGCAGTTTAGGCTTGTGCATCCAGGAGCGTTGCAATTTCAAGGATGATACTTCTTCAAAAACTTTCCATTAATAGAGCTGATTCTCATGCCATCTGAATAAACCAGCTTGTAGGCTCCACCTGAATAAGTCTTGTACGACATATGACCCATCCTATTTTGAAGTGAACTTGCCTACAGGTTTATGGGAAGTAATAATGGGTCTTCGTATGGCAAGGACTTGATCTCCTACTTGAAAGGATCTTGGGAGAACTCTTTTATTGAAGGTACGAGACAATCGAGCATGATAACATTCAGGACTCTATAGAGCTTCCAACCTTTTTTCATCAAGATCCTCCAACTCTACTAATCAAATTCAAGCATTTTCTTTATCAATGATCTCTTCTTGGACACCTAATCGTAATGAAGGTATTTGACGCTCGAGTGGAAAAATGGCTTCGACTCCATAGATGAGTGAAACAACAGTTGTTTGTGTTGTCGTGCGGTGAGTTGTCCTATATGCCCAAAAATCTTCTTCCATACGGTCATGCCAATCTCGTTTGGATTTTGAGAAAACTTTCTTTAACAAGTTGCATAGAGACTTGTTGAACGGCTCAGCTAGACCATTAGTGGCGGCATTATACATAGAAGACTTACATTGCTTTAAGACAAAGAGATCACAAATCTAGTTCATCAACCTATTGTCAAATGGCATGCCATTATCCGTTATTATGTAACGAGGAGTACCAAATTGATAAATTATGCTTACTCGGATGAAACTTGCAACATTTTCTTTTCTACTTCCTTAAGAGCAACAACTTCAGCCCATTTTGAGAAGTAGTCAATTGCAGCCAAGATGTATAAGTGTCCAACAGAGGATTTTGGCAATGGTCCAACAACATCCAGTCCCCAAGCGTCAAATGGCCATGATGCAAAAGTCGGATGCAACACTTCATGAGGCTGATGAATAAAATTTGCGTGGAACTGGCAAGCCTTGCATCTTCAAGCGTAGACCAAGCAATCTTTTACCATTGTTTGCAATAATATCCCATCCTTTTTATATGGAAGTGGAGCTTTGGTCCAGGCTGGTGTGATCTACATACCCCTAGAATATGTTTCTTGCAAATCTTGGAGTGCTTCATCTTCCCCTAATCATCGCAAGAGTACTCTCTCAAATGATCTTCTATATAGAGTGTTACACGCCATATTTTCAAACATGAAAGTACGCCATAAGTAAATTGATATAAGCTCGGAAATGAGATGTCACACCCCGCATTTTCGTACGTTGAAGTTACGTCGTAAGTTAATGGACGTAAGTTCGCGAAAGATATTATTTTAAGATTGTAAGTATTATGCTATTTCAAAGAAGTGATGAATAGATTCGTGAAGTTGAGGGTGTGAGCAAATCGAAGAAAATAAATTTCGTCGAAGTTTGACATTTTGGGTTAAAATAGGGCCCGAGCTAAAATACTCGGTATTTATGGACTAGTGCCATACAAGGTACTACATGACCATAATAGTAAGGTGTACAAAGTGTGTTAAAAGTGAGTAGTATTTTGAGTAATTTGAGATAATTCCTAATTGTGTGGATAATTGGGTAATTTGTTAATTATTGGTTAATGGGGGATTAACAAATTAATTAAGTGAATAATTATTGGATAAATATTAACCCCCAACATGGCAGCAAGCCACTCTAAATATATGGCTCTTAAGTCATAGGGATCATGTGGCAAGACTGAGGATATGTGGGTAAGCCACCACATAAGGTGGGGCCCTCAACAATGTTAACAAAAGACATCTTTAACAAAGAGAGATCATATGTAAATGTAATATTTCCATGAGAATTTTCAGCAAGATTCTCATAAGTATCTTCAACAATAGTTAAAAGACAAATTTCATCTTGGCAGCGTGATATGTTTTTGCAATTCTAAGGAAGCCCGGTACAATCTTTCTCAAGAATATCATACGGATTTTTCCCTACTCCAGGTATGTTAAGGCTAAGCCCTTACTTCATTTTGGCATGATCCAGTAACTATATATATTTGATAATGAGGCATAAAGAGAAGTTCATACTCTCGAATTTATATACATTATCCTAGTCTCATAAGTTACAGTATTCTCCCTTATCGAGACTTTATGTTCAATTGAGTATTGTCTTCTTCCAATCAAGAGAGCAGAGAATCAATATATATAGTATAACAAAATTTTCACTACCATCGAGCTACAATTGATAGGCAAGCCCCTATTGGGAGACCTCTGATCAGATGGTAAGTTATATACCGAGCATGCTGTGGCCGAGCGCCTATGAGCGACCTAGTATGGACGAGCGCCTATGAGCGAGCCTACTAGGGCAGAGCAGTTATATATATACCGAGCCTTATAAGGCAGGACACCTATTTTACTTACTATATTGAGAGAGTTGAGTCAGTATCAGCAGGTAGGCATATCTTCACATTATCTTTGACTCCCAGTTACTTTCAGTTATTATATTATTAGTTCAGTTTCAGCTTTCAGTATATTGCCTTTCATACTCGGTACATTATTTCGTACTGACGTCACTTTTCTAGGGGCGCTGCATTTCATGCGTGCAGGTTCAGACAGACAGACGGGTAGACCTACTCATTAGGTGTTGCCCGAGTTCAGCTTGATCGGTAAGCCCCATGCCCTTCGGAGTTGCCGGGTCTAGATCTTTATGTATATCTTTTTTATATATGTATATATGTTATGAGTAGGTCGGGGCCCTGTTCCGATCACAGTATATCCATCAGTCGAGGCTTGTATACATATCATGTCAGTTAATGCAGTATGTTGGGCTTATAGGCCTTTTATGTACATTTTGTTGGTTTGCTAGTGGTAGTAGTTATGACGACCTTGCCGACCCAGCTTTGTATTGATGTTGAGTTAGTATTCGCAATTGTCTTTCAATGTTGCCCATGGCCAAATTATGACATTATATATTTAGAATCCCGTAGTCGCAAGGATAGGTGAGGCACCGGGTGCCGGTCTCTGCCCCCCCCCCCCCAAGTTTGGGTCGGGATAAAAGTGGTATCAGAGCAGTTCTGTCCTAGGGAGTCTACAAGACGTGTCTAGTAGAGCCTTGTTTATGGGTGTGTTGTGCACTACACTTATAAGCAGGAGGCTATAGGGCATTTAGGACTGTCACTCTTTCTTCTTACTCTAGATCGTGTGTTATATCTTAGTCATAGAAATTCAAATTCCTAAATTCTATTATATTCGTAAATACAATGATACCGACATCAAGAAATATGGTTGGTAAGGGATTGAATATGGCTCTGGAAGAATTGAGTCAGAGAAACTCGATTTTGTATCATGCTTATGGTGAGTAAATGTAAGGTCTCTAACAGAATATGTCGATACTAAGACGTGCAAGCTTCTTTATAAGGAGCCTTAAGGCAAGAATATCTATCCACCCCTATGGTAAAAAGAAATGAGAGATTCAGAAGGTACAAGTTTCAACAAGTAAAAGAAGCAAGATGAAGAAGGGTACGAGGTACCCAGTTAGTGAAGATGATCATTATTTACAATTCAAGAAGAGAAATATAAGTATTTTGAGTTACCTTCAGCAGTGACAGAGGTATGTATAATTTACCACACCCATCCCAGTTATGTGCTATGGGAGCTAACAAATATGGTTTGAGAGAAGGACGTGATATCAAGATCTGACTTGGGTTATGTAACGACCCGACCGTTCGTTTTAAGATCCAGCGCATCGTTCAGCAGTTGGGAGTCACGAACAACTTCATTTCAAGTATATTGAATTGTGCATATGGTCGGAATTTAAATTCAGGAATATTGGAGTTGAATTTAAAGGAAGATTCTCATTTCAGAGGTCTTAAGTTGAAGAAATCGAGTAAGACTGGGGTTTTGAGTAAACAACCTCGGAATCAGGATCCGAGGGTTCTAGCTGGTTCGTATGATGATTTCGGACTTGGGAGTATGTCCGGAATGGGTTTTTGATAACCCGGGAGCAGTTCAGCGTATATTGTGGAAAGTTAGTATTTTAAGGAAATTTCCTAAATTTGACTTGAAGTAAATTTCAATGATATTGATGTCCGTTTAGAATTCCGAGTCTCGGAATAGCTCCGTATGGTGATTCTGGAGTTGGGAGCGCAATCGGAAGTGAATTCGGATATTCGGAATTCAATTTAAGGTCATTTGGCTAAAGATAGAAAACTAAAGGTTTTTGAAGAATTCGACCGAAAATGGAAATTTTGATATCGGGGTTGGAATGCGATTACGGAAGTTGAAGCAGGTCTGTAATGTCGAATATGACTTGCCTGCAAAATTTGAGGTCAATCGGACGTGGTTTGATAAGTTTCGGCATCAAATGTGGAAGTTGGAATTTTCAAAGTTCATAGAGTTGGATTTTAGTGCGATTCGTGATTTCGGCGTTGTTTGATGTGATATGAAGCCTCGAGCAAGTTCGTGGGATGTTATGGGACTGATTCGTGTGTTTGGACGGGGTCCCGAGGGTCTCGGGTGTGTTTCGGGGTGGTTTCGGGGCATTTCGGGTGGTAATGCTGTTGCTGTTTGCTGGTGTTTATGGTAATGCTGTGCGATCACAACCTTAACTATGCGATCGCGGAGAAGAATATGAGGGGCAAGGTTTTGACCTATGCGATTGCGGATGTTGGGGTGCGATCGCGGAGAAGGACCAGGCAGGCTTGTGCGATCGCAAGGAGGAAGGTGCGATCGCGGAGAAGGATTTGGAGGGAGCTGGAAAAAGGCCTGTGCGATCGCATAGAAGAAATGCTCTGCTGCACTGACTCGACTTCGGAGGCTCATATCTCACAATCTATAAGGTATTTTGAGATGGTATAAATACGCAAGTTGTAGCTCTTTGTGTCTAGTTTCTAGAAATGTAAAACATTCATGATTTGGATTTGTTTACAAAGAGATATGGCGGTTACACTGCAGGGTGTTCGGAAAGAAGAAGAAGAAAGTTGTGTTGCACATGGGCTAAATTTTCCAGATTATATCTAGAAATATATAATGAATTGGGAGATGGCAAACAAATGAAAGTTATAGATCTTGAAGTCTAGTTTTCAGAACAATACACCATTCGTCATTTGGAGTTTTGTGTACAAAGTTATGACTATTCTTCTAGAGGCTATCCGGGAGGCTGGGCATTTGTTCTCCGCGATCGCGGAGCCTTTTCCGCGATCGCAAAGAGCAAACTTTGGGCTGGAAAATTGTACTCCGCGATCGAAAAGCATTTTCCGTGATCGCACTGAGTAAATACCTGGGCAGTGTTGATTAAAACGAGATTTTGGCATTTCTGTCTCATTTTTCAAAAGCCATGGGCGATTTTTGGAGAGCTTCAAGAGAGGCTTTTCGTCATCTATGTTAAGGTAAGTTACTCCTGCTCATTTCAAGTTAGATAAAAGATTATTACATGGATTAGAACATGAAAATTTGGGAAAATTTGTGGAACAGTTAGTATTTTGAAGAAAACCTAGAAATTTAGAAATTTGGATTTTAGCCACGAATTGAGCATGGATAATTGAGTAAAATGTGTAATTGAGTTAGTAAAGATTCAGGTAGAGATTTTCTTCAAGAAATTTTGAGGCCTGGGCACGTGGGCCCGAGGGCATTTTGGTCATTTCATTGAGCCGGACTGAGGAACTTTGTAATTTGAATTGGTTATGATCTATTCAGTATATTTTCATTGAATTATCGTTATTTGGATAGTTTGGGAGCGTGCGCATCCATTTTTAGTCGTCGTAGAGGCTTGGAAGCCGGTAATGAATCTTCGGAGCGAGGTGAGTTTCCTTTCTAACCTCGTAAGAGGAAAATTGTCCCTCTAGGTAACCTTGTTTGCTATGTGATCTTGTTTGGGGGCTACGTACGCACCGAGTGACGAGAGTCCGTACGTAGTGGCTATTACTGCTTCGTCCGGGTAGTTAGGACACATCATGTTCATTGTTTTTCCCTGTTGTNCATAGAGTGATGATTGATTATATTATGGGATCGGTCCGTACGCCGCGACAAAGTGATGATTGATTATATTATGGGATCGGGCCGTACGCCACGACAGATTGATGATTGATTATATTATGGGATCGGGCCGTACGCCACGACAGAGTGATGAGAGAGTATATTATGGGATCGGGCCGTACGCCATGACGAGATTGAGACTACAGGGTGGGATCGGGCCGTACGCCACGCCGAGATTGAGACTACAGGGTGGGATCGGGCCGTACGCCACAACGAGATTGAGACTACAGGGTGGGATCGGGCCGTACGCCACGGTGAGATTGAGACTACATGGTGGGATCGGGCCGTACGCCACGACGAGATTGAGACTACAGGGTGGGATCGGGCCGTATGCCACGGCGTAGCGATGTGAGTGAGTACCATATGGGAGCAGGCGGTACGCCACGGCGGATACCAAACTTGTTTGATTTGAGATTGTTACTTGATGCCGGATATTGATGTACTTGATTATTTGTTTACTTGCCTACAGTTTTCCTTACATCCTGCTGACTTTATTACTGTTGGACCTTAGTGAGTATCAAGTCAATCTCTCGTCACTACTTCTTCGAGATTAGACGGGATACTCACTGGGTACATATACGTATATGTACTCATACTACACTTTATGTGCATTTTGTTGCACAGGTACCTTTATAGTACAGTGATCGATTTGGGGGCTTATACGGGCTGCATTCATCCAGAGGCGTTCCACAGCTGCTGGAGTCTCCTTTCGGTGTACCTACATTTTATTCCTATTGCCTTTGTCCCATTTATTTCTCGGACAAGAGTTGTATAATTGTATAAATTCTTGGAAACTGCTCATGTACTTGTGTCACCGGGTTCTTGGGATATGTGAGTCTTGTTTTATTGAATTAAATAGATTTCTTGTCGTGTTTAATTTACAAAAAAATATTTATTTTATTATGAAATGCAATAAAGGCAACGATTTCAAAATTGTTAAACAGGAAGGTATTTCAACTGATTAAGGGATTGGCTTGCTTGACAGTGTGTCCGGCGCCATCACAACCCATAGGTTTTGGGTCGTGACAACGTGGTATCAAAGCTCTAGGTTCCCGTAGGTTTCACGAGTCATGAGCAAGTCTAGTAGAGTCATGCGGATCGGTACGGAGACGTATGTACTTATCTTCGGGAGGCTACATGGCTATTAGGAGTACTTCCCTTCTTGATTACTCATCGTGCGACTTGATTCCTTTAAGGCTTATGCCTATGTTTCTTCCTACTCAATCTTATACGTCGCGAAGCGCTTCCTATAATCAAGAGTTTGAGGAATTGTAATGGGGCTACAGATGCGGTGCGTGATGTTCTTCATGCATAGTCGAATGGACTGCTGTTATCGCCCTGTAGAAGAATATGATGTTATTTCATCTTAGTAGCTATGTTTCTGAGAGCCTTGAGGCTATGCTCGGATAGTGATGATGTTTCGATTGGTTATCGCGCGATGTTGATATGGCGGTAGAATGCTTGCCCATGTGCTGGGGGTGATGAATGGCTTAAAGGGAGGTCTTCGCAGAGTGTGGTTTCGAGATTTCAGTATTTTTAGTTCCGATAGAGGAAAGACATTTGGATTATGAATGGTCCGGTTTGGGTTGATAAAGTATCGAGGCTGGGTGTCATTGGGAAAGGTGGGATATTCACCTGTGGTGTGGCATCGCCGTTTGATCGAATAGAATATGTTAAATTCGCCGGTATTATAGCTCTTAGGTCGCATGGGGTTAGAATCCTGTGAAGCGGTGTTGAAGCGGTTGTCAGAGATCGTGGTGTGTAGTGGTTCAGAATTGAACAGTTACTTTTAATGAAGGCGGCTCGAGGAAGATGATCTTCGTAAAGATTTAAAGTTGTGGGGATATATCGGTTTAAGAGCTACGGAGAATGGTATTGAATTGAGGCAGCAAGTGGGCACTATTCGACGGAGGAAGATATGTGAGAAGTGCTTGGCGGTGGTGCCAATTCTAAAAGATCAGGTGTAAGGAGAGGAAGTCAGGTAACGTTTGAGGGAATAAGTTGGACCAAGTGGGAGAGCGGCAGCATAGCGGTGAATCAGAAGATGTAGTGGTGCAGTTAGTATATGTCCAGGAAGAGCGGACGGATTGGTAAGGTTGGTAAATGGGTACATGCTCAGGATGGGGGTCTTGGTATTGTAGAAAGAGCGAAGCATAGCGTAATGGTAGGCGTCAGTTGGCTAGTTTCCTCGGGTGGGTTGTCTTCTATGAGTAGGTTAGCGCTTGTAGGGTTGGTAAGTTCTGTGCGGAGTCCTAGTGGCTAGTCGGTAGGAGGTAGAATGTGTGAATGGTGTTAGAAAATTCAAATATTTAAGGGGGGCTAACAGGAGAATTCGGAAGAATTGGATGGATTGGTGGAACAAGGTCATGTCAACAAAGGAGAAAGGATCTCAGCAGGGTCTAGAGCGGTGCAAGAAGTAGCTTCGGGCTAAGTGGGGGAGTCCCACCACCTGCAGTTGGGTCGTAGGATTGTGCTCTCATGGGATTGCGGATTTGTCGGCGTATCGGCAAGATGTTACAACTAAGAGAAAGGAGTGAGGCGGTAATTGAGCATGGCATGTGATAAATGTGCGAAGTTGGGCCTATTGGACCAGGGCTAGGCTTTGGAAAATTTAGAATTTGTGCTTAAGGCATAGGCAAGTTGTAAGGGAAGTGACTTAGTCACGTGCTTCATTGAGAGCATATTCATGTACTAGAAGAGCCTTGGGGTTGATTGTATTCGGGGCCAGTCAGAGTGGGTGACTCTCAGTAGTGGTCCTGATGAATTCGAAAGTTAGAGAATACGGTGTTTAAGGGTTTTAGGCAACAGTATAATTAAGAAGCGAGCTTCTGCAGTATAATCTCTAAGAGGAAGCATGATGGTTGGAGTGGTCTATGTTATTTCAGCACGCTGGATAGTATCGGAGGAGTGAGGGAAATAGACTCCGGGTTGTAGAAAGATTATCAGGAGGTTGTGAGACGGGTTGCGGAATTTAGGCAGCATGGTCTCGTGATTCAAGGTCCCTCAGGATGAGTGAGGGTTGAGTTTCTATGAGTTGAAAGAAGTTACTATCTTTGAGGGAATTGCGATGATTAAAAGAAGATAGATTGGTTAGCCTTGGTTGAAATGGTACGTGTACGGCAGGGATCAACTCTTTCTCTGTGTTTGAGTATGTGTATGGTTTGTGCAGATGTGTGTGAGGCCGTCGGCCGTCGTAATAGATTTTGGTTGGAAGCATTCAAGTGCTACAGCTTGTCAGGTGTAGGCAGATCCCGAAGGGGTATGGTGGTTCAGTCCACTACTTGAGGATTTGCATATATTGTGATGGTGAGAACTCACTTGTGTGTTGTTATGGTTCTCATGAGTTGAAGCAAATAAAAGGTTTCTATATGTGATGAAGTGTCCACCCTGGAGTTATGATGGAACTTCCTATGCTATTCCAAATTGGCATGTTATGTGCAATAAGCGGTATGTAACTAGAAGTAAGAATCGAGATTGCGGTTTGGTGTTAACAAGGATGGCATGAGCTCAAGGGAGCAAGAACAAGGGATTTGAATGTCTAGAATAAGCTGATGTTGTCTTCAGTGTCATCTGAGATCGGTGTTTGGCGAAAGAGACTTGGTATCCTGATTACGGGTCCTTTAATTGTTTTACAGCCTTAGGATGATCGGTGGTATGGATGTGCATACTTGTTGCCTTGTGTGGAAATTCGTGGGAGTGTGACCACAGGAAGATTGTGTAAGCGTGACCTGTAGTCACCTGATTGATTGTAGATTTAGAATAAGTATAAGGAAGTATAATATTGCTTATTTGAGAATGTATGCCTGGAAGGCGTTCGGCTCAGTTGGTTGTGGACTGTGGGGTGTTTACCTCGGCTATGATGGTTGTCCTCGTGTGTATAAGAAGAAGAAAGCGGGTTATTTGGATCCAGGTAAGGCTATCAGCCTAGTTCAATGCGAGCAGAATCGTCTTGAAGTGAGTGAATGGACTTAAACAAGATTTTGGGCTTCATGCGAGTCAGAGGTGTTAATTTCAGTATGGCACTCCTCAAGGAGGGGTATTGGGATATCAGGTGTTGTTCCGTCTTCGTCAAATCCATGTGATATTGTGTTTGTGCCGTGCGAGTTGTGAAACGGTTTGATAATCCCTTATGTGTTGAGATTCCGCGTAATGATGTGGTTACGCGAGCAGGATGGCTCTTGCGATTCATAATATATATACCGCACCCAGTTGGGCTTGAGTTTGTATCCTATGACTCTATCAGTCTCCCCAAAATGGTGTTATGCACTTAGCGTGCTGGTGACCGATATTCAGTATGTTGTAAATGGTGAGAAATTCGGCTCTGTATATATTTCCTTATGTAAAGCTTATGATGGGATCGGGTGGCACGCCGCCACGGGTATGTTATTTGGATCGGGTTGCGCGCCGCAACAGTGTGATGTTGAGCAAGACTCCTATAATGATTATTCTTGTGTTTTACTTCCTATTTCTCTGAGGAAAGTTCATATTTATAGCGTGAGTCGGGTAGTCCCTTCCTGATGTCGTTTCCTTATGTGTCGTGTTCGAATTGTGGCCTATTGGCGCATTGTGGCATCGTGTGAGACTGTTGGTTATGCCTGGGGTGATTGGTTATCTGAGCAGTTCGTACTGGGCGAGACGAGATTATGAATTTGGGATCGGTGTGATAGGACTATGCAAGTATATTACAGGACAATCACCATCATTGGTTGTAATGGGATGATGATCTTAGTTAGGAGGAAGGATTTCAATGTTTAGTTAACTGTGCAGTTGGTTATGAATTTCTACACATTTCCTCCGATGTGGTGTTATCGTCAGCGTTATAGCAGAATATATGAACGTATCTTATAAGGTGCCTTGAGAGCATCAAATTCGCAGAATACTGGCTATTTAGGTTCCGGGAGCGTTATTGTGGTCAGATGATGGACCATGCAGTTTATGGCGCGGATTCAGCAAAGGCACATAGTTGTGTTCTGGTGCCTCATGTGGTAGTTGATAGGGTGTTCAAATATTAGAATTCGACATGGCAGAGAATTTCGGGTGTTGGAACCGAGATCGGAACATATTGTACGAATAAGAGAAGGATATCTTCAGATTTGATCAAGCTTATGTGCTCAACTGGGTTGTGGTAGCACGGGAAGGTGCACGAGGTGCTAAATAGTGATTCCAGGTAATTCTGGGGCAGTTCCTGGCACGTTCGAGGATGAACGTCCGTTTAAGTGGGGGAGAATGTAACGACCCGACCAGTCGTTTTGAGATCCAGCACGTCGTTCAGCAGTTGGGAGTCACGAACAACTTCATTTCAAGTATATTGACTTGTGCATATGGTCGGAATTTAAATTCAGGAAGATCAGAGTTGAATTTAAAGGAAGATTCTCATTTTAGAGGTCTTAAGTTGAAGAAATCGAGTAAGACTGGGATTTTGAGTAAACGACCTCGGAATCAGGATCCGAGGGTTCCAGCAGGTTCGTATGGTGATTTCGGACTTGGGCGTATGTCCGTAATGGGTTTTGGATAACCCGGGAGCAGTTCAACGTATATTGTGGAAAGTCAGTATTTTAAGGAAATTTCCTAAGTTTGACTTGAAGTACATTTCAATGATATTGATGTCCGTTTGGAATTCTGAGTCTGGGAATAGCTCCGTATGGTGATTCTAGAGTTTGGCTAAAGATAGAAAACTGAAGGTTTTTGAAGAATTCGACCGGAAATGGAAATTTTGATATTGGGGTTGGAATGCGATTACGGAAGTTGGATCAGGTCTGTAATGTTGAATATGACTTGCCTGCAAAATTTGAGGTCAATCGGACGTGGTTTGATAAGTTTCGGCATCAAATGTGGAAGTTGGAATTTTCAAAGTTCATAGAGTTGGATTTTAGTGCGATTCGTGATTTCGGCGTTGTTTGATGTGATTTGAAGCCTCGAGAAAGTTCGTGGGATGTTATGGGACTGAGTCGTGTGTTTGGAAGGGGTCCCGAGGGTCTCGGGTGTGTTTCGGGGTGGTTTCGGGGCATTTCGGGTGGTATTGCTGTTGCTGTTTGCTGGTGTTTTGGTAATGCTGTGCGATCGCAGCCTTAGCTATTCGATCGCGGAGAAGAAACTGAGGGGCAAGGTTTTGACCTATGCGATCGCGGATGTTGGGGTGCGATCGCGGAGAAGGGCCAGGAAGGCTTGTGCGATCGCAAGGAGGAAGGTGCGATCGCGGAGAAGGATTTGGAGGGAGCTGGAAAAAGGCCTGTGCGATCGCAGGCAAGCTTGTGCGATCGCATAGAAGAAATGCTCTTCTGCACTGACTCGACTTCGGAGGCTCATATCTCACAATCTACAAGGTATGTTGAGATGGTATTAAAATGAAAGTTGTATCCCTTTGTGTCTAGTTTTTAGAAATGTAAACCGTTCATGATTTGGAGTTGTATACAAAGTGATATGGCTGTTACACTGCAGGGTGTCCGGGAAGATGAAGAAGAAAGTTGTGTTGCACATGGGCTGAATTTTCCAGATTATATCTAGAAATATATAATGAATTGGGAGATGGCCAACAAATAAAAGTTATAGATCTTGAAGTCTAGTTTTCATAACATTAAACCATTCGTCATTTGGAGTTTTGTGCAAACAATTATGACTATTCTTCTAGAGGCTATCCGGAAGGCTGGGCATTTGTTCTCCGCGATCGCGAAGCATTTTCCGCGATCGCAAAGAGCAAATTTTGGGCTGGAAAATTGTACTCCGTGACTGCAAAGCATTTTCCGAGATCGCACTGAGTAAATACCTGGGCAGTGTTGATTAAAATGGGATTTTGGCAATTCTCTCTCATTTTTCAAAAGCCATGGGCGATTTTTGGAGAGCTTCAAGAGAGTTTTTTCGTCATCTATGTTAAGGTAAGTTACTCCTACTCATTTCAAGTTAGATACAAGATTATTACATGGATTAGAAGATGAAAATTTGTGGAAAAATTAGTATTTTGAAGAAAACCTAGAAATTTTGGATTTTAGCCACGAATTGAGCATGGATAATTGAGTAAAATGTGTAATTGAATTAGTAAAGCTTCGGGTAAAGATTTTCTTCAAGAAAGTTCGAGGTCCGGGCACGTGGGCCCGAGGGCATTTTGGTCATTTCATTGAGCCGGGCTGAGGAACTTTGTAATTTGAATTGGTTATGATCTATTGAGTATATTTTCATTGAATTATCGTTATTTGGATAGTTTGGGAGCGTGCACATCAATTTTTAGTCGTCGTAGAGGCTTGGAAGCCGGTGATGAATCTTCGGAGCGAGGTGAGTCTCCTTTATAATCTCGTAAGAGGGAAATTGTCCCTCTAGGTAACCTTGTTTGCTATGTGATCTTGTTTGGGGGCTACGTACGCACCGAGTGACGAGAGTCCGTACGTAGTGGCTATTACTGCTTCGTACGGGTAGTTTGGACACAACATGTTCATTGTTTTTCCCTGTTGTAGCATAACTGTGACTTGTATACTTGTGTGATTGGTATTGTTGTCTTTGAACGTTGTGATACTTGGCTTGATTTTAGTGTGATAAGAGAATTACGGGATGGGATCGGGCCGTACACCATGAAAGAGTGATGATTGATTATATTATGGGATTGGGTCATACGCCACAACAAAGTGATGATTGATTATATTATGGGATCGGGCCGTACGCCACGGCAGAGTGATGATTGATTATATTATGGGATCGGGCCGTACGCCACGGCAGAGTGATGAGAGAGTATATTATGGGATCGGGCCGTACGCCACGACGAGATTGAGACTATAGGGTGGGATCGGGCCGTACGCCACGGCGAGATTGAGACTACAGGGTGGGATCGGGCCGTACGCCACGGCGAGATTGAGACTACAGGGTGGGATCGGGCCGTACGCCACAATGAGATTGAGACTACAGGGTGGGATCGGGCCGTACGCCACAGCGAGATTGAGACTACATAGTGGGATCGGGCCGTACACCACGGCGAGATTGAGACTACGGGTTGGGATCGGGCCGTACGCCATGGCGGAGCGATGTGAGTGAGTACCATATGGGAGAGGGCCGTACGCCATGACGGATACCAAACTTGTTTGATTTGAGATTGTTACTTGATGCCGGATGTTGATGTACTTGATTATTTGTTTACTTGCCTGCAGTTTTCCTTACATCCTGCTTACTTTATTATTGTTGGACCTTAGTGACTATCGAGTCGACCTCTCGTCACTACTTCTTCGAGATTAGACGGGATACTCACTAGGTACATATACGTATATGTACTCATACTACACTTTCTGTGCATTTTGTTGCACAGGTACCTTTATAGTACAGTGATCGATTTGGGGACTTATACGGGCTGCATTCATCCAGAGGCATTCCACAGCTGCCAGAGTCTCCTTTCGGTGTACCTACATTTTATTCCTATTGCCTTTGTGCCATTTATTTCTCGGACACGAGTTGTATAATTGTATAAATTCTTGGAAACTGCTCATGTACTTGTGTCACCGGGTTTTGGGGATGTGTGAGTCTTGTTTTATTGAATTAAATAGATTTCTTGTCGTGTTTAATTTACAAAAATTTATTTATTTGATTATGAAATGCAATAAAGGCAACGATTTTGAATTTGTTAAACATGAAGGTATTTCAACTGATTAAGGGATTGGCTTGCCTGGCAGTGTGTCCGGTGCCATCACAACCCATAGGTTTTGGGTCGTGACAGGTTAGAGTAACCCAAATAAGTGAATGGACTATTTGCGTTAGTTGACATTTCCGAAGGATATAGCAAATGTGCTAATATATATCCTAGTGAGACACCCAGATGGTGCACTCTAGAATAGTACAGCTAGATGTGAATACTAGAATATTCGAAGACAGGTTGTGGAATCCTGGAAGGAATAAATATCACCTTAGTATGACTCCCATCCCTGGTAGAGCGAGAATGCTAGGAAACTCGAAGAGCCAATGGATGAAGCAAGGGGAGCTAAAACCAAAAGAATATCTTGTTGAAGTTTTCAAAAGAAAGTGATAGGCAGGAATATTAGCAGGGAAATAGAGAGATAAGGAAGCATTATGAGTAAGGTGTGATACATGGATGACAACGGTAGATAAAAAAGATGACAATATTACAGAGTCTATAGTTAAGTGAAGGAAAAATACGAGAGGTGATAGGCCTTGAAGCAACAAAAGAGTATAGGCCATACTGTCATATCCTCATTTCGAGAAATACGTTCGTGACTCTAACGTGATTACCAAAAGGAAAAGCTATACCCCAAAGTAATAGAAATCAGTATGGACTGGTAAACAAGATTGATTAAACATGAATTAGGGACTGAGTAAGTTGATAATGGTCGACATTATGAGAATTTCAGGTTATAAACAACATAAGAAGATTCATGAGAAATTCAGGGAATGGTCATTAAGGAAAATTCTCCCTAAAGCAAGCAATGTGAGCAAAGCTAAGCTTAAGGGACTGTATGTGCCAGTTACATTAAGTGTCACCCTTGCGAGTAAGGAAATTTGTTATTCCTGGTGCAGAAGAATTACATCAAGGCGAGT
This sequence comes from Nicotiana undulata, assembly GCA_005239495.1. NCBI lineage: Eukaryota > Viridiplantae > Streptophyta > Magnoliopsida > Solanales > Solanaceae > Nicotiana > Nicotiana undulata. Next base: position 81,673 of record ML275998.1, read on the forward strand.
AAGGGTCATCAATAATATGAAAAGACGCCAAAGATGAAGAGGTAAAACATTTATACGTAGATTATCGTATCACTAAATGTTAGTACTCTCTTAAAAAGGGGGGGGGGGGGGATATGTAGTAATGTGGCATTAAGTCAGAATTAAGTGGTACTAGGGATTATGGAATGGTGAATGAAGAATGTGATAAATATAAGAAAGGAATGAGATTACACTTATTCAGCTCCTACGTATATGCTACAATTACAGGACATTATACAAACATGACGTCAAAGAAAGGAAGTAAGGGTTCCTTCCCAAGATGTTATTGGTAAATAAGGAGCCAGCGCGGGACGTAAGTTAAGACACAGAAATAACACAAGAAAGATTACGCGGAATATTGATATGAGAATGGGCCAATGAGTAGTTGGTAATTGATTCCGGAAGAGCCTAGTTATGGCTAGACATGAGATTATAGACGAATCAACAGATCATGCAAGATAAACATAGTAAAACCCAATATAGTGAATTCAGCCTCGCAGTAATGTCATTATAATACTTGAGAAATATTCAGATAAGAGTTAGGGTAGTTAAAGATACTGCATGAGTATTATGGGAATAAAAGAGAGTACCACTAGGAAGACAGTCAAAATATCAATTCAGAAGCAACCCTACAAGCACAAGGGCGTGGAAGTAAGTAACTACAGATGATTATAGGCAAGGAAGGACATCAAAAGGTCTGTCAAATATATAATGTAATAAGCTCACAACTTTACAAGAGTCAGAGGGTCCTCCCTAAGTACTACAATGAACGACTAGCCGAGGAAGTAAGGAAGAAGGCTTCAACCTAAGCACAGTGACCCAAAGAGGGAATGCTTATAACAACAGTCTCACAATAATGTTGTATGAATTCCATAAGAAAGTGTCACCTAATGTGGCTAATGGACGGGAGGTAAAATCAAAAGTGATATTCAAGATCATATAAGTGGTATGGAATTCCAATACATATGGGCACTAAGATAAGTTAAGTATGCACACAATAAGGGGAAGAAAGACCCGAAAAAGTAATTTCATACGTTAAAGAAAGTTGAGAAGGAATGAAGGAATTATTCGATCAGTAATCCAAAGTTAGTTACGTCATGAACGCACTTACGATTTCAGAATACTTTCCATACAGTGTGTATACTAACATTCATACAGCCGTAGAAGACTCTGGTATAAGTTAAAATAAGGAATTGAGCCCAGGGTATAGCCAAAGGATTGAATTTTTAAAGGATTGCATCATGGATATTCCATAGCGCCCATGAAAGGCTAAAAGTAATAACTAATAACATGAGCCGCAGAATGGAGATAGCTTAAGCCTACATAAAGGCTGATTAGAAAAAGGAGGAAACTAAGGAGTTACATCAATGAAGTAAATCAGGAATATGATTAATAGACCCAGGAAATTATAGAAATCGTGATTGAGAACATTGTAGAATTACTCTTAATATCAAAGGTACAAGAGAGATAGTATAATAGCCATATTTAATAACGACTCTACGAGAAAGCCAGTTAGAAGAGTACCATGCTCATAAGAAGTCAGTATGAAGCTCCCACCTGATTGTGTATGCACTAGAGGTGCAAGTATTATAACAGAGCTTCAAGTTGCAGATGTAAATTATACTTATGGAAGGGAGGCCGTTAAAGAAATAAAAGATGTGATGCGAGATTTTTAAGGCAAATAAGGTAAAGGTGAAAAAAGTACGAGATAATCAAGTGCGTAAGGTTTTGAATAGTCTATACTTCGGATAGAAGACAAGAAGCGTTGGGATTCAATATCGAGTAATGATAGCAGCTGTAACGACCTGGTCCGTCGTTATGTAAAACCTGCATTTAAAACTATTGTTATTGACTTATTATAGATTGGTTATTCTATTATTAATGTGTTAGAGTTGATAGGCTTGAAATCAAAATGGTTAAATGAGAACTCAGGTACTTAGTCCTTAAGAATAGCCTTAAAATGGGAAAAGTCAACTAAGAGTTGACTTATTGGTAAACGACCTCGGAATGCGGATTTTATGGCTCGGATAGAATCGTTAGGTGATTTGGGACTTAGGAGTGTGTTCAGAATAATTTTATGATGTCCGGTGTAGAATTAGGCTTTAATTGGTGAAAGTTAGTTTTTGGCGTTTCCGGTCGGCAGTGGAAAATAGGCTATCGGGGTCAGAATGGAATTCCGATAGTTGGAATAGGTTCGTAATGTTATTTTGGACTTTTCTGCAAAATTTCAGGTCAATCGGAGTTGTTTTGAATAGTTTCGGCATCGTTGGTGGATTTTAGAAATATCAAAGTTCTTAGGCATGAATCCGATGTAAATTTGGTGTTTTGATGTTAGTTTTGGCGTCTTGAGAGTGAAACTAAGTTTGAATGATATTATGGGATATGTTGGTAAGTTTGGTTGGGGTCCCGAGGGGCTCGGGATTAATTTCGGATGGTTAACAGAAATTTCGAAAGTTGGAAATTGCAGCAAAAAGCTGCTGGTGTGAAATCACAGAGATTTCCGCACCTGCAGATGTTTGATCGCAAGTGCGGGCCAGCAGGAGAGGGCAGGGGGTCGCAGGTGCGGAAGTGAGGCTCTCAGTAGAGGATCGCAGGTGCGGGAGTAGGATCGCACATGCGAAGTCGCAGGTGCGGAGAAGAGGCCACAGGTGCGAAAGTTAGCCCGCTTAAGGAAAGTCGCAGGTGCGGACCTGGGACTGCAAGTGCGGGTCCGCAGGTGTGCTTAAGTGGCCGCAGGTGCGGAACCACTGTTCAAAAAATATAAAATAACCCTCCGCGACTTAAACCCTTATTTCACCATTTGTGTACGGACAGAGAGCTTTTTGGGCGAATTTGGAAGGAGGAAATCAATGGGTTGCATAGAGGTAAGTAAATTGATTATTAAAACTCGTTTATGGGTGATTATAGACCATAATCCTAGCCTTTAATTCATGAAAAACAGTAGAAAAATAGGATTTTGAGGCATGAGATTATGAGACCTTCAAGGGTCGATTTGAAGGGTCAAACGAACTCCGATTTTGGTGTTCTTTATATGTACGGACTCGTGAGAGGACGAAGAACACTTTCGTATAAGAATTTTTGAGTTTCAGGACGCGGGCCCGGGGGTCGGGTTTTGACCTAATTCGGATTTTTGAGTCAAATTCGATATTTTTCAATTGGAATTTATTCCTTAAGCATATGTTGATGATAGAAATCTTAACTTGGTAGATTTGGAGCCTTCGAAAGTTGATTCGAGAGGAAAGCGCATTGCGAAATAATTTCGGGCTAGTTTTGAGGTAAGTAATGTCTTTAAATCCTGTCCTGAGGGTATGAAACCCCAGACTATGCACCCTTTCACGGGTTTTGAAATTAAAAGGTTGGAACTTTGGAAATATTTTCCGTATTTAGGCGACTATTGAGTTGCGAAACCGATTTTTAAGCCTATGATTAATTAGTATTATTTTATTATGACATGATTTGGGCTATAAGCCGTGTTTGGGGCCTAGTGCCGATCTGATTCCCTTTGAGGGTTGTGTTTACTATATTTTCCTCACTGATATGCTATGATTTCACACTCAGTCTCTTCCTGATAAATTGTTTTGACACTCAGAGTAGTTTGATACTATTTATTGAAAAATGAAACACTGTTTTGGGTCGAGAACCCGGTATATTTATGGCATAAGGGCAAATTGAGAGTGTCTGACTGAGTGGTGAGGAGGCTTCCAGGCCTCAGAAGTGTGGTGAGGAGGCTTTCCGGCCTCAGGAGTGTGGTGAGGAGGCTTTCAGGCCTCAGGAGAGTGGTGAGGAGGCTTTCAGGCCTCAGGAGTGTGGTGAGGAGGCTTTCAGGCCTCAGGAGTGTGGTGAGGAGGCTTTCAGGTCTCAGGAGAGTGGTGAGGAGGCTTTCAGGCCTTATGTTATTATTTCGCTTGGGCTGTAGGAGCCCCTCCGGAGTCTGTACATACCCCCAGTGAGCGCCGGTACCGATATTAGGTGATGATGATTGCCCGCGGGGCCGATACTGAGTGATGATTGATACTGAGTGATGATCGATATTGAGTGATGATGATTGCCCGCGGGGCCGATACTGAGTGATGATTGATACTGAGTGATGATCGATATTGAGTGATTGAGGGAATGCCTGAGGGCAACTGTTATGAGAAATGATTTTGGCCCGAGGGGCAGATTTGTGATGTTTTTACTAAGCTTTCGAACTATGATTTACTTCATTTTTAAACTGGGTTTTACTGAGAATTTTAATGGGATACTTATATTACACTTGTTTTCAAAGGTTTCTGAAAACTAATTTCGAACTTATTAATTGATGAATACTACATGGTGACTTGGTGTTTTACTAGCTCTTGTGAAATCAGGTACCTGTTCTGTGTGTTTATATTACTCCGACTGTGATTTATTTTCATTACTACTGAGTTGGCGTACTCATAAAGACTCCCTGTGCCTCTGTGCACAGATCCAGGTACTAGCTCGCAGCAGTAGCTGACGCAGGTTCGATAACAGCAATTCGCGAGATTTCGAGGTAGTTGTCCAGCGTCCACAACTTCTCCATTTCTCTTCCCTATTTAGCTTTAACATTTGATTCAGAGACATATACTATAGTTTTAGCATAGTTAGATTTAATTATTCTTAGATGCTCATGATTATTGACTCCAGTTCTGGGAGGTTGTTTAGAGTGGTTTAGTTCATTATTGGGGGCGTTAGACTTATGAAATTTATTTCTTTATTATGACTGCTGTTTATTGTTATATTGTGAATCGTTATAATTGAATAAGTGCATAGTAAAGTGATGGTTGGCTAGCCTAGTTCCACAATAGGCGCCATCACGGCCTGTTAGGATTTGGGGTCGTTACAGCAGCATCGTCAGTGGCATATCATCCAGCCTATGGTTTCTAGGTATCGAAAGGACTAGTTAAGAAAGTAAAGAAGAGTCAGATGTTTCCCCATTGAGATATTACGTAATAAATTTCAAGTTATCAATGGTAAATTGTAGATCAATATTGAGGTGAATCATCAATGGATGGACAGAACTCAAAAAGAATGAGATGAGATTAGGCCACGATTCTTAAGAGGAACGGTAACGAGGAAGCATTAAAGGACTTAGATTTATACATATAACATAAGCATGAGAGTAACCTGGAGTTTGGTAGCATACCTCAGTAACAATAAATCAAAGTAAGAGTTATGGCAGTAAATTCATACGGATGGATAAACGGACCTATGAAATAAGGTATAACGATATTCATAAGTTCAACAAAGTACCGAGCGAAGAACTTCAGTATACTCATAGATGCCCAGAGGGACATCTTATCAAGCTATGTATATGTTTACAAAGTGAAGCCTAGAGATTGGCTAAAGGCTGAATGAAAAAAAGAGAGAAGAGTCGCATAGACACACTTACAAGGTCAGAGTCGTATAGGCTGCATGATAGAAGATAGAAACAGTTACGAGATTGGAAGGATTCCGACTACAAGTCGTGGTGTGAAAAAGAGGTCTAAAGGGGGGAATGCCCTGTACTTTGGAATTATTCACATAACAATTTCCTATATGGCAAGGAGAGTACTAAAGTATTCAGAAGACATAAGTTATAAAAATGATAAGTGCATCAGTGAACATTCGAGGACGAATATTCCAAAGGAGGAATGATGTTACACCTCATGTTTTTGTACAAAGTACGCCATAAGTAAACTGATGTAAGCTCGGAAATGAGATGTTATACCCCACATTTTCGTACGTTGAAGTTTCGTCGTAAGTTAATCGACGTAAGTTCGAGAAAGAGATTATTTTGAGATTATAAGTATTATGCTATTTCAAACAAGCGATAAATAAATTAGTGAAGGAGAGAGGGTAAGAAAATTGAAGAAAATGAATTTCGTCGAAGTTTGATATTTTGGATTAAAATACGGCTCGAGCTATAATACCCGGTATTTATGGACTAGTACCATACATGGGACCAAATGACCATAATAGTAAGGTGTACTAAGTGTGTTAAAAGTGAATAGTATATTGAGTAATTTGAGATAATTCCTAATTATGTGGATACTTGGGTAACTGTTTAATTAGTGGTTAATGGGGGATTAACAAATTAATTAAGTGGATAATTATTGGATAAATATTAACCCCCACATGGAATCAAGCCACTCTAAATATATGACTCTTAAGTCATAGGGATCATGTGGCAAGATTAAGGATATGTGGTTAAGCCACCACATAAGGTGGGCCGCACATCTATGTTAACAAAAGACATCTCTAACAAAGAGATATCATGTGTAATGTAAGATTTCCATGAGAATTTTCAGCAAGATTATCATAAGTATCTTCAACAATAGTTCAAAGACAAATTTCATCTTGGCAGTGTGATATGTTTTTTGCAATTCCATGGAAGCCCAGTGAAATCTTTCTCAATAATATCATACAGATTTTTCCCTACTCCAGGTATGTTAAGGGTAAGCCCTTCCTTCATTTTGGCATGATCTAGTAACTACATTTTTTTGATAATGAGGCATAAAGAGAAGTTCATACTCCTAAATTTATATATATTATCCTAGTCACATAAGTTACAGTATTCTCCCTTATCGGGACTTTATGTTCAATTGAGTATTGTATTCGTCCAGTCAAGAGAGCAGAGAATCTATATATACAATATTACAGTATTTTCACTACCACCGAGATATAATCGATGGAAGAGCCCCTATTAGGCAACCTCTGATCAGATGGTAAGTTATATACCGAGCATGCTGTGGCTGAGCGCCTATGAGCGAGCCCAGTTAGCCGAGATATCGAGCCTAGTATGGATGAGCTGCTATAAGCGAGCCTACTACGGCAGAACAATTATATATATATATACCGAGCCTTATAGGGACGGACAACTATTTTACTTACTATATTGAGAGAGTTGAGTCAGTATCAGCAGGTAGGCATATCTTCAGATTATCTTTTATTCCTAGTTACTTTCAGTTATTATATTATCAGTTCAGTTTATGCTTTTAGTATATTACCTTACATACTCGGTACATTATTTCGTACCGACGGCCCTTTTCTGGGGGAGCTGCATTTCATGAGTGTAGGTTCAGACAGACGGAATGGTAGACCTCCTCATTAGATGTTGCTCAAGTTCAGCTTGATCAGTAATCTCCATGCTCTTTGGAGTTGCCTCGTCTAGAGCTTTATGTACATCTTTGTATATATGTATATGTGTTATGAGTATGCCGGGGCCCTGTTCCGTTCACAATATATCCATTAGTCTTGTAGACATATCCTGTTAGTTAATGTAGTATGTTGGGCTTATAGGCCTTTTATGTACCTTTTATTGGTTTTCCAGCTGTAGTAGTTATGACGGCCTTGTCGACCCAACTTTGCATATATGTTAAGTCAGTATTCGCAGTTGTCTTTCTATGTGGCCCATGGCCAAATGTTCAGAATCCCTTAGTCGCAAGTTGGTACGCGAGGATAGGTGAGGCACCGGGTGCCGGTCTCACCCCCCAAGTTTGGGGCGTGACATAGTGTATCTTTGTAGTAAAGGAAGCGAGGCGCATGTAGGTGGATTCCAGTCCTTTTCCTTGGATTTTCTATGAGTATTCCATTGCTTAAGAAATCAATAATGGGTTGTCGTCATTCTTCCTTTTCAGCTTCAGAAACGGACACAAGATGTTCGAGTTCATTTTCTTCACTTACATCCTCATTTGGCGGCAGTACTACCTATTGTTTGCAGATAGTAACTTGCGCTTCATTAGGCGGGGTTAACCATGTAACTAGGCCAGCTAAAGCATCAACCTTCTTGTTTTCTTTCTTACACACATGTTGAATAGTCACGTCACCGACCCACCCCTTTAATTTCTTAGCATAATCATGATATGGGTGTAGTTTAGTTTTCTTGACCTCGTAACTACCTAAAAGTTGGTTGTCCACTAACTGAGATTCACCAAAGACTTTTAATTGCAACTGCTTCATATCGACAACCATTTCAAGCCCAAGTGCTAATGCTTGATACTCAACAACATTGTTGGAACAAAGTTGTGTCAAAGTGAAGGAGTAGGGCAGAACTTCCCCCTGAGAAGTGACAAATATTACGCCAGCACCAGCTCCTCCATGATGTGCAACACCATCAAAGTATATCTTCCTTGGAGGTTGTACTTCAACAACCGTTGCGTCTTTGTCTAGTAGTTCATCAGGTATAGGGTGATCCGCCAAGAAGTCTGCTAACGCTTGTCCTTTTATAGCCTTTTAAGGAACGCACACAATCTCGAATTGTTGAAATTTGAGGTACCATCTTGCTAGTCGATTTCTAAGGACTGGTTTTGACATTACAAACTTGAAGGGATTTGCCCTAGAAAAAATGCGAATGACACGATCTTGAAAGTAATGATTCAAATTTTGAATTGAGAAAACTAGGAACAAACACGTTCACTTGCATCACATCATCTTCAACCAACCTCCACCCGAGAAGACTTTTCGATTGGCGAATAATTCAGCTCATTTGGTTTCATCATCTTGCTCAAGTAGTAAAGGGAGTTTTCTTTCCCTTCACTATTTTCTTGGGCCAACAGTGTTCCAACAGACCTTTGTTGTACCGAAATATATAGTATGAACGACATTCTAGGTATAGGGGCTGCCAAAACTAGAGGCTTCATTAAGTAAGTTTTTATACTTTCAAGGGCATTTCTACAAGCTTGGTCCCATTTGAAAGGATTGCCTTTCTTCATAAGGAGACTGAATGGTTGACACCTCCCAGGTAGGTTTGAGATAAATCTCCTAAGGTACGCTACCTTTCCTTGCAGACTTTTCAATTCATGAATATCCCGAGGCTCAGGCATTTTCAAAATGGCATCCACTTTGGCTTGATCGATTTTGATCCATCGATGCCAAACAATGAACCAAAGGAACTTTCCAGAAGTGACTCCAAAGGCACATTTCAGTGGGTTCATCCTAAGTTAGTACTCCAGAGCAACTCCACATTTCAGTGGGTTCATCATAAGTCTTTCAAGTGGTCGCTCTACTTTCTTGATTTTACCACCAAGTTGCTGATACCCAATTTTTCCCTCATGTATTTCAAATATACATATATACTTTCAAAATAGTGCATATGCATAATCATTTGAATCACAAACATATACAAGTATTTTTTCTAATTTTTCTATAATTTTACAGATGTTTAAATCAATTTATTCCCATATTTTATTAGATAAATAATCATTAATTGCATCAAATTATTTTATGACGATCATATCATCTAACTTTATCATTTATATCCATACTCGGTTTTAAATATTTTTGGTGCATTTATTATAATTATATTTGCATTTTAAAGGTTAAAGTTGTACATTTTGCAATAATAGCCTATGCATATTTATAATCACTTTATTTATGCAAAAAAATAACTTCTTAAATTTTTATAGGGTTAAATTATTGTTATTAACCATTTTATGCACTAATAATATTTTTACTAATTTATTTATCATTTTTATAAATTATTTTATTAATTAAAAATGAGTATTTAACTAATAGCCCTAAAATCCTCCTATTTTCGGACCTAGGTTACCCAAACCAGCCCAAATAACCCAAACCCAACTACTTTAATTCCTAGCCCAACCCACCATAGCCCAAACCAAACGACCCCTTTAGTTATAACGCGGTCGGTACCCATTTAACCAACCCGCCCCACTCTCATTTCAAATACTGTAATCCCTCTTTAATTAATCAACTCCACCCCAAACCCTAGCCATTCCCTTCTGGACGACGCCTTTGAATGCTCTCATCTCTCACCCCATGAACCCTAAGCCGCCGTCACCTCTAACCTTCCCCAAATCCAACCCTAAATCGGAATCCTCCATGTATTCCCTTACCTTATCTGTCTATCCTCGCCACTGGCTACTCATCTAAGACCTTATTTGATTGCTTGCCTAACATGGCAAGCGAATCTTGTCATAATCGAACCTAAACGGTTCAACTCTTTGATTTTATGTGCTTATTCCGTCTATATCCATCCATGAATCTAGGGTAACGAGTATGCGCATATCTTCCCTGATTTTCACTTACCCCCCAATTAGGGTTTTCAAACCTTTTCAATCGGACCTAAAAAAGGTTCGATTTTCTGATTTCTAACGCTATTATGTGATTCTTAACTTATTTGCTTCATTTTCATACTTTTATTTACTGATCTCACACCTCCCTTTAAAACTAGGGTTTAATTTTTTTTCTTTCCTTTTCTTAATGAATCTTACTGATTCTTTCATTGTTTTTGTTCGAGTACCCTCATTTTGTATTTTTCATGCGCTTTCACGTCAGTATTTTGCTTAAGTCTGTCTGGTATTTGGATTTCCATTAATATCCGTTTAAATATGCTTAATAAACTCTTTTGTTATTACTTTTGCCAATATTCTGAATAATTTTATGTTTTCCTAATTTGTATGTATGATATTCCGAACAAGTTTTGACCTATTTTTGGTATAACGCAAACCTTAATTGCTCCGAGTGGGTCCTGGGGATGCTTCCTTAATTTGTTAAAACCCTTGATTTATGCTATGGTTGATTCTGTATGTATTTTCTTGCTTATGATTGATATGCTTCTATGATTATGTGCCGATTTACATTACTATATATATCCTCCCCCCTATTCCCTTTAAACAACCTTGAGTATTCTGAACTTAACACACATTTCAAAACTTAAAGCTATTCTATATTATGTCTTTGGCCGGTTGGAATCCAAGGCCACTGGATTTTGAGCTACTGCCATACTCCTTCTGTGTGCCTTTTTGCTTTGCTTAACTGGTTAGTTACTTGACTTATGCATTTCATGCTTTCATACCTGTGATTTGCATATTCTTTTAGCATTAAATCCATGACCCCTGACATGAATGTGAGCATGACTATCCCTTTACCCTGAATCCCTGTAATGAATGCCTCTATGACTCTTGCTGTTAGTGGTAATCTGCCTTTTTGTTATTATGTAAACATGATCACCCAACCCCTACACCTCTTTGATGTTTGTCTCCTCATGCTTAGATTGCTACTTTAAAACAAACCTTTGGTATTAACTACATCCCCTCTGTTTAGACCAATGTAACAACACTAGCTACTTGACATGATTTGTTGAGTTGCATGCCTTAACATGATGTCCTCTCCTTTCTATGATGCTGCCCTATTTTTCTTAGTACCAATACTGTGATATGTATCTAGTTTGACTCAACATGTTTTAACTTATTTGCAAACATGTTCCTTGTTAACTCAATTTAGCATGTTACTGCAGCCTTCACTGAGTATGAAACCCGTTATGAGCTTTATTAAACTAGTTCTTGCTTGAGTTCTGTGATGCACTTAAGTGTTTTGTTTGCTGACTCAACTTGGCCATGTCTGTTTAATCAGTTCCTGTTTTCTCAATTTTGTTCTTTCTCTTTTGTCACTCAAACGCTTTGAATCCTGCTGCCTAAATTCGGTCTTTTGGCCTTCCTAGTATGAGCACTGCTCGGGGTTCATTAGAGACCCTTGTGAACTCTGACACACTAGGACTTGGTCCTTAATTGTAACGACCCTGTCGGTCGTTACGTAGAACCTGCATTATAATTACTGTTATTGACTTGTAATAGGTTGGTTATACTGTTTATGATGTGTTAGAGTTGGTAGGCTCGGAATCGGAATGGTTGTAGAGAGAATATAGTCATTTAGTCTTTTAAGTAGCCTTAAAGTGGAAAAAGTCAACTAAGAGTTGACTTATTGGTAAACGACCTCAGGATGCATATTTTATGGATCGGATAGCTTTGTTAGGTGATTTGGGACTTAGGAGTGTGTTCAGAATATTTTTTGTGATGTCCGGTGTAGAATTAGGCTTGAATTGGCGAAAGTTAGTTTTTGGCAATTTCCGGTCGGCAGTGGAAAATAGGCTATTGGGGTCGGAATAGAATTCCGAAAGTTTGAATAGATTCGTAATGTCATTTTGGATGTGTCTGCAAAATTTTAGATCAATCAGAGTTGTTTTGGGTAGTTTCGGCATCGTTGGTGAATTTTAGAAAATTCAAAGTTCTTATGCTTGAATCCGATGTGATTTTGGTGTTTGATGTTATTTTTAGTGTTTTGAGAGTACAACTAAGTTTGAATGATGTTATGGGATATGTTAGTAAATTTGGTTGGGGTCCCGAGGGTCTCGGGATTGATTTTGGGTGGTTAACGAGCACTTTTGGTCTTGAAGAGATTGCTGGTTTTTCTAGTGTTTTAGCAGCAGTGATTTGTTCTCCGCGATCGCGTGAACTCGTCCGCGATCGCATAGAGTAAGTTGGGGCTTGGGGGAATTTGTGAACCACGATCGCAGGGGTCAGGTTGCGATTGTGTGGGTCTGTGAAGTTGTGCTACGCGAACGCGGGGCCAGGGTCGCGATCACGTAGAGGAGAGTGGGCTGGTGAGGAGTAGAAGGTCTTGGTCAGTGCGGTCGCGTGGGGAGAGACGCGATCGTGTGCGTGTGGAAGGAAAAGCATCGCGATCGTGTGGGCCATTCTGCGATCGTATAGAGTAAAGGAGAGGCAGTGGGTTTTGTGCTCCGCGATCGCGACTAGAAGTCTGCTATCGCGATGAATAATTACCTGGGCAGTATTTAAATAAACCCTCTGCGACCAATACCCACTTTTTCACCATTTTATTACGGAAAGAGAGCTTTGAGTGATTTTGAAGAGAGGAAATCATTGTTCTTAATTGAGGTAAGGATTTTGGACCCTAATACTCGATTATATGTGATTAAGGATCAAATACCAGTGTTTAATTCATGAAAATCAGTAGAAAAAGGTGGAGTTAGGGCTTGAGATTATGAGAACTTTAGGGGTCGATTTGAGGGGTCAAACAAACTCCGATTTTAGCGTTCTTTATATGTACGGACTCGTGAGATGATGAAGAACAGTTTGGTATAAAAATATGTCGAGTTCCGAGACGCGGGCCTGGGGGTCGGGTTTTGGCTAATTTCGGGTTTTATGCTAAATTTGGTTTTTTCCAATTGGAATTCATTCCTTTAGCATAATGAGATGATAAAAATCTGATCTTGGTAGATTTGGAGCACTCGGAAGTTGATTCTAGAGGCAAGCGGGTTGCAGAGTAGTTTTACGGGCTAGTTTGAGGTATGTAATGTCTTTAAATCCTGTCCTGAGGGTATGAAACCCTGGACTTTACATCCTTTCACGGATTTGGAGTGACGCACACACTGAATGACGAGTGTGGGGCGTGCACGAATTGGAAATTTGAAAAAATGTACCTTTTTAGGCAACTATTGAGTTGCAAAACGACTTTTAAAGCTTATCCTCTATAGTACTACTATGATTTGATATAATTGGGCTAAAAGCTATGTAGGGGGCCTAGTGTCGATCTATTTTAACCCCTTGGGGGCTGTTTTACTGATATTCTCACTATTTTGAAACTATGATTTTACACTCAGTCTTTCTTTTGAAATTGTTGACACTCTTATTTGATGATATTACTATTTCTTGAAATGGAATACTATTTTGGGTCGAGAACCCCATTTTATTCATGGCCCGAGTGGCATGCTGAGAGTGTTTGAGTGAGTGTGGACGAGGGCCAAGGTTGTGAGGATGTTATGATATGAGAGAGGCCGAGTGCCCGAGAGTGATTTATGCCATGATGTGGCTTGTTTATAGCGCTTGGGCTGTAGGAGCCCCTCCGGAGTCTGTATACACCCCTAGTGAGCGCATGTACCTACTGAGTGCGAGTGCCAAGTGATGAGTGATTGGGAGGTATGAGTGACAGTGAGGTTGCCAGCGGAGCTGATACTGAGTGATGGTGAGGTGCTGAGGGAAATTGATACTGAGTGATGATTATGGCCCGAGGGGCAGTTCTATAATGATATTTTACTATGTTTTGACTATGATTCACTTCATTTTTCAAACTGATATTGCTGAGAGTTTTACTGAGAAATGTTTGGAAAAATATACTTGTTTCAAAGGATTTTATGGAAATTGTTTTTCGAACTTATGTATATTTTATTGAGACTTGATGTTTTACTATTTTGTGGATTGGTGTATCTGTACTGTGTGTTTCTTATTCTCAGACTGTGATTTATTTTCATTACTACTGAGTTGGCATACTCATCATTAATCCCTGCACTCCTGTGTGCAGATCTAGGCTGGTTCAGAGCAGTAGTCGTCCGAGCTCGTTGTCATCAGCGTTTGGGATTTCGAGTTAGCTGTCCAGCGTCCGCAACTTCTCCATTTCCCTTCCTTTATTAGTATTAGTATTTATTTCATAGACATTGTTAAGACATCAGCAGAATTCATTTATTTCTTAGATGCTCGTGATCGGTTTACTCCAGTCTTGGGAGAATTGTTTAGACTATTAGATTATTATTATTGGGGCGTAAAGACTTAAAGAAATTATTTTATACTCTGTTTGCTGCTTATTATTGATTTTTGAAATATTATAATGGAACAAATGAGTAGTTATGTGATGGTTGGCTAGCCTAGTTCCACGATAGGTGCCATCATGACCTGTTAGGATTTGGGGTCGTGACGTTAATCCTTTCTTGGAATTGTTTTGGTTAACCACCCTAGTGTGAGCACTGTCCTAGGTTCTTCAAGCCCTTGCGAACTCTGACATACTAGGGCCTTGGTTTTATATGCTGAAATCTTGTCCTGAACTTACTGGGCGGATCATCTGGCTGCTTGTGTCTATGAGCCTATAATTTTGGGACTGTTTGTGAAGTGTTAGAATGTAGGCTTGACCTGGTCAGGTGTATCACTGGGCCTGTTGTAGGCTCCTTATAGTTATACTCATTTTGTAATTTACTATATTCATTCTGGGTCTGTAATAACTATTGTAATAACATTTTGGGGTATTAGTAAAATGGGAAAGGGTTCTTCTTTTTACATTTGTACTCATTGGGTAGAAATGCTGCCTATAGGATTATATTGTACTGTTGAAATTATATGCTGGAAATCCTGCCTATATGATTGTATTGTGCTGTTCAAATTGTATGCTCGAAACGCTGCATGTAGGTTTTATGTACTATGTTGTTGAAATCGTGTGCTAGAATCATGCCTATAGGATTTAAAATCAATTTGATTTCTAGAAATCATGCCTATAGGGTGTAAAATCAGTTTCAATTATCGTCCTATTAAGTGTATGTAATATTGTGCTATTTATCATCACTAGAAACCATGCCTATAGGACTCGATTAACTAATTCTGAATATGCTTATGTGATTACCATTGTCAATTACCACGCAAACCACCTAGACAACATGCCTATAGGATTAAGCAAATAATTCTGGATATTTTCCTATAGCGTGCCATTATTCACTATCGCCTAAAGCACCTAGATGCCATGTCAATAGGCTAAATCATATTGTTCTAAAATCAGTAGGCAAATTTATTTAGGCTCTAACAATCGCATTAATAAACCGATTTCATATATGACTGCCTGTTTGTTCGTTCAACACCACATAGATATTCTGCCTATAAGACACTGCAATTGACTAACCTATTAATCTGTTTGGTGTGCACGTGTTGTCTAAATGCGGAGGCTAACATGAGACCTTACTTGCATATATATGAAAGTCCTAACTATTTTGTATGTCACCTAGTTTTCTCTTTTTAAGCAACCTAAGTTAAGGTCTAGAACCACCCTGAAATAGAGGTCACAATGCCTCCAGGACCATAGGTAAGAAACGGGTAGTGCACGCAAAGGACACGAGTTAGAAATGATTAGAGTGTTTTAGATAAAAACTCAAAGATAGTAATCAGGTATCAGGAGATGATAGTATATGCATGCTGGATAATATGAGTAACACCCCCGTCTTGGGGGAGTTACAAAGTATTATTTATGTAGCACGGGGTGATCCTATAGGCTAAAATATTTAGGACCCCCTTCCCTATTAAATAAATTCCTCGCTATTCTTGTTTAGACTAATTCACATAAGTTAAGTTCGGCCGGGACTCACTATTGTGGACCTCGAGGGGTTCCTAACACCTTCCCCTCGAGGTAATTTGAACCCTTACCTGATCTCTGGTGATGCAAACTAGTACAATATGAGTTATTTGCAATAGTTGCCCTAACGCACCTTAATCCGTTAGGTGACGACTCTCTCCACATCTAATTCCTTTCCCTTATCAAAAAGGAGTTGTCAAATGTCGAAACCAGATATCGCGAGTAAAAGGTGGCGCGATAGCATGACGACTCTGCTGGGGATATCCTTAGGCTCATACCATAACGAGAGCGTTTTGTGAATTAGTCTTTCTCAATAAGCGTGTCTTATTATTCTAATACTTGCACATCCCTTTCCCATTTTCCCTTTATATGAACTTATTTTCCGTCCTTCGTTTAATTTATCTGCAACATTATATTCACTAAATTCCCTCTTTCCCGTTTTTATCGCTTTTTCATTATGGAAACTAACTCCTTTCCTTGTTTTCTTTCTTTCCTAACTTTACAATTGTTAAATACCGCATTGTATTGTTTTCATCATGCAAATACTTGACAACATGTTATTTTTTTCTTTTACATAAATACATGCTCGACGTCATATTCCACTCGTGCGTAATTAATACCATAGCAACACTTGATAAGTGTCTGCGATATTCCTAGATTACCCTTTTGAATTTAGAAAGGCGTATTTGCGGAAAAACTAGTCGATTAGCGGTGCAGTCGACGGTTCCGAGCCGTTACCTCTCAAGGCCTATTCTTGAGGGTACCGGTCTAGACTTCTATAGAAACCGTACTGTCACGACCCAATTCTCCCTCCGACTGGGTCTCGTGACGGCACCTACTCTAGACGACTAGGTAAGCCTATTCCTTACGCGAAATTTAAGATAAAACAGGTAGAATAGCAATAAGTGATATAAATCATAATAAAGTCGATGCCGCTCGGCAATAACAGTTTACTTTACCCAGAACCCAGAATATCACAATACATCACAAGCTAACTCTACGGCTCAATATGTACATCTGGAAAAGAAAAGACCGTATAGTTTCATCTACAAGTTCTACTACATTAAGATAAGAAGGGGACTCGGAGATCTGCGGACGTTGCAGATTATACCTCGAGTCTCCTGATACTACTGCTGCTGGCTAGCTGAGATACCGCGTACTAGGACCTGGATCTGAACATGGGGAAAACATGCACAGAAGGGCGTGAGTAATCCACATTCGGTACTCAGTAAGTGCCAAGCCTAACCGCAGTCAAGTAGTGACGAGGTCAGGTAGAGGCCCTACTGAGATTTGCAAAATGACAGATATAGTAAGCAAGTAAATAAAACAGGTGATAATCAACAAAAATGACGAGTAAAAACTAGCAAGAATAGTATAACTAAATGCTCAGATCAACGCAACATATATAAAGCTCTTTAAGAAAGTAAAGGTGCAATGCAATGCAATATGAGGGAAAGGCTCAGGTCTTCGCCCGCAATCCCTATGTATGCAATGCAGAATGAGGGAAAGGTTCAGGTCTATGCCCGCAATCCCTGTATGCAATTCAGTATGAGGAAAAGGCTCAGGTCTATGCCCGCAATCCCTGTATGCAATGCAGTATGAGGGAAAGGCTCAGGTCTATTCCCACAATCCCCGTATATATACACGCAATATAAAGTAAAATCTCAAAATAGCGTAGTCTAAGGGTTTTAGGAAAAAGAACCAATTGGAAATCTCGGAGTAAAATCCTTAAATCAGTTTCTAATAATAGTAACGATTGGAAAATCAGTTAGAAATCAATTTACCAGGATAAAATCTTAAGTTATTATGCAGTTCAAACCGATAACAGTAATAATAGAGTTGGAAATGAGGTACTGTGTAGAAAGACTTATGGAATTTCAATGAAAATATCCCGTGCACGCGCTCGTCACGTCATGTCACGTACACGGGGTTTTATAGCCAAACCAGTTAAAAATGCCAAAGAGAGATTTCCCAACACAGAGTTAGGCAAGCCACTTACCTCGACTGTGTAATCAACCAATAATCACGTTCTTGCCATGAGTATCCAACTCTGGGTGGCCCAAATCTATTCAGTTCGATGGTATAATGTAAATATAATTTCAAGAAATCAAAGTAACTAATAAATTCGGAATTAATACGCGAATTTAGAAAATTTGACCAAAACGCCCCTCGGGCCCACATCTAGGAATCGGGTAAAATTTATATTTTTTGAACCCTTATTCACTCACGAGTCCAGCCATATGAAAATCTCTCAAATCAGAGGTCAAATACCCAATCAAAATCAAAAAATTCGGTCTATGAAGTTTCTTCCAATTTTCCCAAATTTCAACTCAAAATCCTGAATTTAAGGATGGAATTTAAGATTAGATTCATGGGAATTGGTCTATATAGGTTAGGAATCACTTACCCGAACTACCCAGGTGCAAAAGTCTCCAAGAATCGTCTCTCCTGAGCTCCCACAACTCAAAAATGGTGATATAAGCCTTAATCCTCGAAAATGGGTTTAATATTCTGCCCAGGTATTTTAATGAGGTGCGATCGCAGAACTTCAGTCGCGATCGCGGAGGGTAAAAATCCACGCGCCCCAAATAACCCTTTGCGATCGCGGATAGGGCCTGCGATCGCGTACCGTCACGCCCCTGCGCTTCGCGATCACGGGAGGGTCTTGCGACCGCACAAAGTAATTCCCTAGCCTTGCCCAGACTACCAACAACAATGTGCGATCGCGACATGACACATGCGATCGCGGAGGTTTAATTTCCACAACACTGCGATCGCGGAGAAAATTTTTTCGTGCCTTCTCAGAAGTCTCTATGCGATCGCGAGCCTACTTCTGCGATCGCAGAGAAGGCCAAACAGCTGTAGAAAAACCAGCAATACAGCTGAAGACTTAGGCCAAAACGTGTCCGTTTGAACACTCGAAACACACCCGAGGCCCCCGGGACCTCAACCAAAACCACCAACTAGTCCAAATACCTTATTCGAACTTGGTCGAGCCTTAAAAACACGTCCCATAACATCAAAATACCCAAATATGCATAGATTCAAGCCTAAGAACTTAGAAATTTCTAAGACATCACATTCGACGCCGAACCATGTCTAAACTCGTCCGAATGACCTCAAAATTTGCACACAGGTCATAAATGACATTCCAGACCTGCTGTCGCTTTCGAAATTCCATTCTGAGTCCGATATCAAAATCTTACCTATCGGCCGAAATCGCCGAAATTCTAACTTTCGCCAATTCAAGCCTAAATTTATATTCGACCTTGAAAACACATTCCGAACATGCTCCCAATCCTGAAATCACCCAACGGAGCTTACAGAGTCGAGGGATTGCCATTTCGGATCCGTCTTCACACAGCTCCCGCTACGGTCTAACTTCTAAGGTTAAAGCTCACCTTAAAGGACTATATGTCCAAAAACACTCCAATTTTCATCACTCAATGCTCCGACTCGATCTATTAACATAGTAAGACTTGGGAGAAGCAGTTATTAGGGGTTCGAGGTGCTAACTCTCAAAACGACCGGCCAGGTCGTTACACGTACTTTGATAATAACTGTACATGCATCATGATCAAACCTAGTAGGGGCTAATATGTTGTCCGCCTAATAAACCTCTAAGAAAACCTTGTCCAAAGCCCACCGAGATTTCCATAATCCCAATGGGCACAAATCACGATATGTGCATTATTTGGAGAAAACATGCCGATACTCTAATCGTTAATGTGTAAGTAGTTGAATCCGGAGGGGAAAATGGTCTAACTTTGTTTATTTTGCAGAAAATGAGGCAAAATGTCCCCAGGTTTGGCATGGTCCAAAATATACCACCTTTATTGATATATTGGTGGGAACATATTTCGCCAAACGACAAAAATCATGTGAAGAGGGTTCTCGGAGACTTACCCTCCTTATTAGACATCCAGCCAAATAACATGCTGACCGAGGTTGCTACCATGTTCTGGGACGGAGAAAGGGCTATATTTCGTTTTGGCAATATAGAAATGACTCCTCTCTTGGAGGAAATATGAGAATTCACTGGGTTACCCTGGGATAGTCCCGGTTTGTTAGTGCCAGAAAATCGCACTCCAAAGGGGTTTCTGAAAATGATGGGTTTAAGGAAAAATGATGATTTAGCATGCCTGAAGAAGCCCTAAATACGCTTTGACTTCCTCTACGAACGATATGGACACAGAAAATCCTATCGTATTTTTCATGATGAATTCTCCATCACTTCCCTAGGGTGGACTCATCGTCGGGTTTTCATATTCATCGTCTGTTTTCTAGGTATGATAGTGTTCCCAATATAAGGGGACACGATTCACAGCAGGTTCGCCATGGTAACCAAAGTTTTAATGGAAGGGATTGAGGGACAAACATATACGATTGTCCCGATGATCGTAGCGGAAACGTACCGAGCTCAGGATTGTTCCAAGAAGGGGTTCAAACATTTTAAGGGTTGTAACTTGCTGCTGCAGATTTGGTTGTTAGAGCATCTTCAAAGAGGCCATTATCGTGAAGAATTTCCACGAAGACCATGGAATGACCACATAACTTTCCACCATCCGAAAAGAATGACCTCCATCCCAGACATGTTTGCACAACCAGAGAATGCTATAGATTGGTACAGTTTCTCAACAATCTGACTGAGGACAAGGTGCAATGGATGTTCGAGTGGTTCCCTACTAGCGAATTCATCATCAGATCCAGGGATGTTCCACATTTGATGTTGATTGGGTTTAGTGGCATATATCCCTATGTTCCTACCACGGTTATGAGACAAGTTGGTAGAAAACAAGTCATACCGCGAGTCTCCAAAATGAGTCATTATAAAGCATATTTTCAAGATGATGCCATTCCATATAAATGTGAGGCCCAACACATGTGGCATTTGAAGATTATTGTGGAAAAGGATACCATCGAACCAGATCGATACCACGCAGGTCATGTGTACTTCTACCCATCAGGGTTGGATGATAGCATAACAAGAATAGTCGAGCCAGGGGTCGGTCGAGGAAACAGGGTCATAGATGTAGCTGCTGAATCACATGTGAAGTATAAGAGGTTACGTAAAAGAATCCCCGAGTCCGAGTCCAGGCATTTGGAACAGCACAAGACATACATGGAATCATTTAACGAATGGAGGGAAATGGATACAAAGTCGACGGAAAGGTTGGAATATCTGAAGCAGGGTCTAACGGAACTATAAGGGAAGATGAGGAAAAGATTCATAGAATGTCAGAATGCAGAGGGAAACGAAGGAGGACACCTAGCAAAGGCGTATCTGCTGCTGGACATGCGCGACCTGGGGAATCTGATTGACGGGGCCAAGAAGTCCAAGCCTGGAGAAGGTTCCTCTGGGACCAAGTAGATTAGGATTATTTACTTTTCTAAGAGTTGTTTTGGAATTCGAATGTAATAAGCCAAATTCCATTAGTGACTCATTTATTTATTGTCGTTTTTAGGTTCGTCTTATTTACTACATTAATGAAATGAGATAGTTATCGACATTAAATTTCTCCAAATCTACATGTCGCTAGGCCTACCTCGGGCACAATGAGGTTCCCAAATTAGGACGCGAATTTATATTCCCCAAATACGTATTAAACACTGCAAATATCTTTTCAAACCCCTTACTAACTTGTTTACCTTTTTGTTTTTCTTTATTTTTTATTCCCATCCCCTAATGTTGGTGCGCACATACTGGCATCATCAACATACCATACCAGATCTAGAGGCCCTCCTCCTCCTCCTCCTCCAAGTGATCCGAAAAGTAAGGGGAAAGCTAGGATGAATGATATGTGTGGTGTCAGGAAAGACAATGCTACACATGTAGACATTGACTAGCAAAATGCTCAAAACCCAGCACTTCCTCAAAACACACCAAACCAACGTCCGCAAAATCCTCCCGCACCTCATCAATATGCAACACCTCCCCATATTCCTAACCCTCTACCAATACCAACTCCTCCTCAGCACCAACATCTTCCGACTCAGTACCTGCAAACCACTACTTACCATGCTCCTCAAAATACCCCACAATCTATGTCTGACCTGCAGAATTAACTAATGATCACCACTACACTCAAACCCCTGGTATCCACCAAAACAATCCCATATACTTAGAAACCCTACCTCACTCCGCTCAACCAACCTCATACACACCAGTATCCGCTGAGAAGGACCTGCTCATCAAGAATATGGAGAAGGAGCTCAAGAAGCTCACAAACCGAGTCTAGGTGTTGAAGGAGGCAAATGAATTGAAGGTTTGAATTATGAGGATCTATGTATTCGGCCAGATGTAGAACTACCGGAGGGTTGAAAACCTCATAAGTTCGAGATGTTTGACGGTACAGGTGATCCGAAGGTACATTTGAGGATGTACTATGACAAACTCATGGGAGTTGGGAATGATGAAAGGATTCGCATGAAGCTGTTCATGAGTAGTCTCATTGGAGACGCCCTATCTTGATACATCAATCACAATCCCAAGAAGTGGGTTAATTGGGTAAGCATGGCATCAGACTTCATGGACCAATTCAGGTTTAATGCAGAAAATGCACCAGACATCTTCTACATACTAAACCTCAAGAAGAAGCCAACAGAGACTTTTCGCGAGTATGCTACTCGATGGAGGTCAGAAGCTGCAAAGGTTAGGCCGGCATTGGAAGAAGTGCAGATGAACAAGTTCTTTGTCAGTGCCAAGGATCCATAATACTATGAGAGGTTAATAGTCATCGAGAATCACAAATTCTCTGACATCATCAAACTCGGGGAAAGGATTGAAGAAGGAATCAAGAGCACGATGGTAACCAATTTTGAGGCGTTGCAGGCTACGAACGAAGCATTCCAGTTAGGGGGCATATCAAAGAAGAAAGACATAGGGGCAGTGATTGTAGCCCAAGGTCCTAAATCTCCACTAACATACCAAACACCTCCACCCACATATCAGCCTTCATCTCCCAGATATCCTCAACCCGCTACTGCTTACCACACTTATAACACCCAACTAGCCTATTATCAATCACCTCCAGCCCGCCAAAACTATCAAAAACCCAGACCCAATTTCGACCGCAGACAACCCATACAATACACCCTTATTGCTGAGCCCATCGACCAATTATATTAAAGACTGAAAGCCGCTGGATATGTTACCCCTATTCCTGCTGTTGCCGTGGAAAATACTCCTCCCAGTGGGTCAATACAAACAAAACATGTGCATACCATTCCAGCATGAAGGGACATACCATTGATGAATGCCGCACTCTGAAGGACAAGATTTAGACATAGATTGATATCAAAGTCATACAAGCAAATGAAGCCACACCCAATGTCCTCAACAACCCTCTCCCGGACCATAGGAGTGAATGAGTAAATATGATAGAGACTGATGAAGAATGGGATCTTGAATGGTAAATTGGGCTTATTCGAGAAGTTGATGATCCTAAGAAACCTGCAGTCACACTCACTCATATTGTGGTACAGATACAACCACTAGTCGAAGTTGAGGTAGCCGCATCGACTCCTTTCGAAATCAAAGTGACAACACATGTAGCTACACCTGCTCTATTGAAGTAGAAGTAACCACACCCTTTACTGTGATGGTAGAATCCATACCGCCCTTTAAATCCAATGGCGTACCTTGGGATTATGTTGCCGAAGCCAGGAGGAAAAGGAAAGCAATAATGGAAGAGCCTGGTGCTGCACAAGGGATGACCATAACTGGAGAGTTTATACACCCGAGAATTTGGGAGGAACAAGTAAAGAAGCTGCTGCCAAACAACCCATCATTGAAACCGGTCCAAATGATCTCTGGATGAAGGTACAAGCAAGGGAATATTTTGTGGTGGATCATCTGAACAAAACTCCCGCCCAGATATCTGTTCTATCACTGTTGCAAAATTCTAAGGCACGTAAGAGTGCTTTGATGAAGGTGTTGGATGAAGCGCACGTGCCTAACAACATTTCTAGTGGGGATATGGCCAACATGGTGGGGCAAGTACTGGAGAGCCACAAGATAACCTTTCACAAAAGCTAGTTGCCATCATAGGGATTGAGCCACAACAGGACACTGCACATCACAGTGCAATGCGAGGATAAATTCATTGCCAGGGTTTTGTTAGACGGGGGATCCAGCTTCAAAATCTGTCCGCTGACAACTCTAAAAAGGCTGGGAAAAGGTTTGCATGAAATACGAGCAGGTACTATGAATGTGAAGGCATTCGATGGGTCTCAAAGGGCCACAATTGGGGAAACCTATCTATGCTTGCAGATGGGCCCGACTTGGTTTGATGTTAAATTTCAAGTACTGGACATATTCGCCTCATACAATCTGCTATTGGGAAGACCTTGGATACATGCCGCCGGGGCCGTGGCTTCTACTTTGCATCAGGATGTAAAATTCTAATGGAACCGTCAGGAAGTGATCATTCATGGCGACGAGAGTAATCCCACTTATACCAACCAAACCGTTCCGGTCGTGGAGAATAGAAGGATATTAGGTTGAGAGACTTATCACCGCATCGAGCGCGTCATTGCGATTGAGAAAGACAAATGGTGGAGCAGCAAAATAGAAAAACATACTAGCATGGTCAGGGTATGAACCGGGCAAAGGGCTAGGCAAGAAACTCCAAGGCATTACCAAGCCAATAGAGCCAAAGCGTCACAGTACAACCTTTGGACTTGGATATCAGTATACTTGGAAGGATTGGTTGCCTCCATGGCGTGGTCCTTATTACCCTCTTGAGCAACCAGTGCCGCATTTTAGCCAATCCTTTCATCAGGTTGATACAATGTGGGGATTCGAAGAAGAGGAAGCTTTGGCTGGTCTAAGGAATCGTTTTTTGGAGGACAAAGACATGGATTGCAATGTGATTGTTTAGGAGGAGGAGAAATAAGGCCTTATCATTCAGACAGTGGAGAGGGGAGCAGTTCTAAGGAATTGGACTGCCACACCATCCAGGGCCAGACGAGTCCCGGGGTAGTATGGCTACTAATGTTATTTGAAAAAAATAATTCTTTTGAGCATTCTGTTTTAAAACATCTTTATTTTAGTATTTTGTAAAACATTGCTTGAAGTCATTTAAACGCTACTTTGTTAAAAGTTTCTGCATTTATCAAATAATTTAATGTTTTGTTATCATTATCTTTCATATTGTTTTTCTCTACATCATTACTATTTCGTACCTTGATGAACCAACGACTGTGACATGTAATGAGACAACGCAACACAAGGATAGTGATTTAGAAGAGATAGAAGAAGAAGATGTGATACCTGAGGAGATCGTCAGAGAAGTTGAGAACTTTGAGAACAAACCTAAGTCCAACCTGGACGAGACTGAGGTAGTCAACTTGGGAGATTCTGAAACCGTCAAAGAAACTCGCATACGCATCCATTTGTCATCGTCAAATAAGGAAGAGTACACACGTTTCCTGAAAGAGTATGATGACATTTTTGCATGGTCATATGAAAATATGACCGGGTTGAGCACATCCATAGTGGCTCATAAGTTGCCTACCAATCCAATGTGTCCTCCAGTAAAGCAGTAACTCAGAAAGTTCAAGCCAGACGTGATCCTGAAAATTAAGGAAGAAGTCAGTAATAAAATCAAAGCCAAAGTTCTCAGGGTAGTTGAATACCCAACCTGGTTAGCCAACATTTGCCGATTCCAAAGAAAGACGAGAAAGACAGGGTGTGTGTCGACTATCGGGATCTAAATAAAGCAAAACCCAAGGAAGATTTCTCGCTACCAGATATACACATATTGATTGACAACTACGCCAAGCATGAGCTCTAGTCCTTTGTGGATAGCTTCGCGGGTTATCATCAGATCTGGACGGACGAAGAAGACCAAAGACAACCTTCATTACACCATGGGGAGTATATTGGTACAAAATGATGCCATTCGTCTTGAAAAATGCTAGGCCACCTACATGAGGGCCATGACAACCATCTTCCATGATATGATACATAAGGAGATAGAGGTATATGTTGACGACGTCATCATCAAATCCAAGAAGGACACATATCACATAGCGGATTTGAGAAAGTTCTTTGACCTGTTTCGGAAGTACAATCTAAAGCTGAACCTCGCAAAATGTGCATTTGGCATTCCTGTCGGAAAATTATTAGTATTCATCGTCAGCCGCCAAGGAATCGAGTTGGACCTGTCAAAGGTCAAAGCAATCTAAGAGTTACCACCACCAAAGAACAAGAAAGACGTGATGAGTTTCTTGGGACGCCTCAATTACATCAGCGCTTCATATTACAATCCACGGTGATATGTGAACCAATTTTCAAAATTCTAAAGAAGGATGCCGTAACCAACTGGACTGAGGATTTCCAGAAGGCTTTTGAAGACAGAAAAAATATACCTATATACACAGTATTATTTTTCGGCAAAGAGGGTCCATATGAACCCTCTTTGACAAAATCAAGGAGTACCTGTCCAAACCACTAGTCCTAGTCTTTCCAGAACCTAGTAGACCACTATTACTCTACCTTTCGGTATTAGATGGGGCTTTCAGTTGTGTTTTGGAACAACATGACGAGACGGGGAGAAAGTAGCAAGCCATATATTATCTGAGTAAGAAGTTCATACCTTATGAAGTACTGTATTCTTTGCTGGAACGCACCTGCTATGCTCTGACATGGATAGCTAAAAAACTGATACATTACTTCTGTGCCTATACCACATATCTCATATCAAGGATGGATCATCTGAAGTACATCTTCCAGAATCCTATGCCTACAAGAAAATTGGCCAAGTGGAAACTATTGTTGAGTGACTTCTATATCATCTACATAACTCAAAAGGTGGTTAAGGTACATGCATTAACATATCATCTTGTCGAAAATCTTGTGGGAGGAGAATATGAACCACTAAAAATGTATTTTCCTGATGAACATGTGTCATTTGTAGGAGAGGATACCGATGAAGCCTATGAAGGTTGGAGACTATTTTTCGACGAAGTTGCAAATTTCAAGGGAGTTAGTACCGGAGCCGTCTTGGTATCGGAAACCGGTCAGCACTACCCGGTGTCCGCAAAACTCAAGTTCCCATGCACCAACAATATGGCAGAATATGAAGATTTCATACTAGGGCTCAATTTGGCTGTTGACATGAATATCTAGGAATTACGGGTAATTGGTGATTCAGATCTGCTGGTGCACCAGGTACAAGGAGAATGGGATATGAAGAACACCAAGATACTGCCATATCTGCATCACGTACAAGAGATGATGAAGAGGTTCACAAAGATAGAGTTCCAGCATGTCCTCAGAATCCAGAATGAATTCGCAGACGCATTGGCCACACTGTCATCCATGATACAACATCCGGACAAGAATTTAATCGATCCCATTCCGGTAAGAATCCATGATCAGCCGGCGTACTGTGCTCATGCTGAAGAAGAAGCAGATGGAAATCCATGGTTCTACGATATCAAGGAATATTTGGCAAAAAGAGAACACCCAGAGCAGGCGAACCATGTTCAGAAATGCACACTTCGAAGTTTGTCAAAACATTTCTTCCAAAGCGGAGGAATTTTGTATGGAAGAACTCTTGATCTAGTACTGTTACGGTGTATTAACGCCAAAGAGGCTTCCAAATTGCTTGAAGAGATACATGCCGCAACCTGCGACCCAAATATGAACGGTTTCATCCTAGCAAAGAAGATACTCAGAGCCAGATACTTCTGGATGACTATGGAAATGGGCTGCATCCGGTATGTCAAAAAATGCAACCAGTGCCAGATACACGTAGATATGATACGGGTGCCACCAAACGAGCTCAATGCAACAAGTGCACCTTGGCCTTTTGCTGCCCGGGGAATGGATGTCATCGATCCAATCGAACCCACTGCTTTAAACGGGCATAGATTCATTTTAGTGGCCATCGATTACTTAACAAAATAGGTTGAAGCTGCATCCTACGAAGCTTTAACCAAGAAAGTTGTCGCAGAGTTTGTCAGGGATCATATTGTTTGTTGATTCGGGGTTCCAGAATCTATCATCACTGACAATGCCGCCAATCTCAACAGTGATCTGATGAAAGCTATGTGTGAAACCTTCAAAATCAAGCACAAGAACTCCACAACATACATGCCTAAAATGAACAGAGCCGTGGAGGCCGCCAACAAGAACATCAAGAAGATACTAAGGAAGATGGTAGAATATCACAAGAAATGGAACGAGAAGTTACCATTTGACTTATTGGGTTATTGTACCACAGTCCGCACATCAACCGCGACAACTCCTTATTTGCTAGTCTACGGTACTGAAGCCGTCATCCCCGCCGAGGTAGAAATTCCTTCTTTGAGGATTATACAAGAAGCCGAACTCAGTGATGTATAATGGATAAGGAGCCATTATGAGCAATTAGCCCTTATAGATGGAAAAATAATGAATACAGTTTGGCATGGTCAGCTTTATTAGAACAGAATGTCCAGAGCTTTCAACAAGAGGGTCAAACCTAGATAGTTTACACCGGGACAACTGGTGTTGAAATGGATCTTTCCACATCAAGATGAAGCCAAAGGAAAATTCTCACCCAACTATCAAGGTCCTTACATGGTTCACATGGTACTGACAGGAGGAGCACTCATTTTCGCAGAGATGGACGGAGAAATTTGGTCGAAGCCCATCAATTCAGATGTAGTCAAAAGATACTATGTGAAAATCTGTTTGCATTTCCTCATATGATGTAATCGAACTACACTTGACTTGATTCCCGTTTAAGAGGGGATACGTAGGCATTCCTGTGGGTTCGGTCACTATTCACTAAAATTTCCATTTTCCCCGAAATCAGAAACTGGGGCAGAATTTTGTGGAGGGCCCTCACAATTTCGAAGCAAGTTCAGCCAACAACACGGCATACGGAACAACCAGAAGATTGTCTAGATAAATGGGGCAGAATTTTGCGGATGACCCTCAAAGTTCTATGGCAAGGAGGTTGTAATGTCTCTAATAACGTCACAGTCACTAGTTCATCTAACTGATTTCTTAATTTGCATATTCCTATGTTTTGAAAACCATACACGCATACTTTTTGTAAAAAAATATTTTTTAGCAAAGTGCTACCCATGGTGACTTAAACAGGAACCTCAGGCAGAGTGGAGCAAATCAAGCAGACAAAGGCACGAACCAACCTCCCCCGCAAAACTCACAAAATTCTTTGGATGCAGGAATAGGTCATAACCACGAGAATAGTCGCAAAAACAGAATTGCCAGACATAAAATATATCTCCAGCTAAGAATACTTTGCTCTTACTACTCTTCCATTTTCATGAGACTAAGCACTGTCTCAATCCATCATGAGGCTAAGCCCTACCTCCTCACTTGCATAAGGCTAAGCATTGACTTCCATTTGCATGGGACTAAGCATTGTCTCAAATCTTGCATGAGGCTAAGCCTTTCATCCCTATATGCATAAGGCTAAGCATTGCCTTCTCTTTTCATGAGACTAAGCACTGTCTCAATCCTGCATGAGGCTAAGCCCGCCTCTCAATTTGCATAAGGCTCAGCATTGCCTTCCATTTGCATGAGACTAAGAATTGTCTCAACCCCTGCATGAGGCTAAGCCCCGCCCCCTATTTGCATAAGCATTGCCTTCAATTTTCATGGGACTAAGCATTGTCCCAAATCTTGCATGAGGCTAAGCCCTGACTCCCTATCTGCATAAGGATAAGCATTGCTTTCTCTTTGCACGAGACTAAGCATTGTCTCAATTCTTGCATGAGGCTAAGCCCTGCATCTCTATTTGCATAAGGCTAAGCATTGCCTTCTCTTTGCATGAGACTAAGCACTCTCTCAATTCTTGCATGAGGCTAAGCCCTGCCTCTCTATTTGCATAAGGCTAAGCATTGCCTTCTCAGCACGAGACTAATCATTGTCTCTCTTTGCGTAAACACAAATGTTGCTCTATTTCAAACCTTGCATTATTCTCTTCTTTGGGGACTATGTTCTGTTCCCAACTCTACACGTAAGACTAAGCTCTGTCTTATTACCTCTGGAATCATGTCACTGCATTTCATGGGCTGATACAAAGCCAATTCATCCAAAAGCATCACTGTCCGAAGGCATCATCCTCATAGACGGAAGACACTATGCCATGGCATGAGGATCTCTCAATATTACACATCATTATTTAAAGGCATCCTGGTCTGGAGGCACCATCTTCACAGCCCGAGAACATCATTTCATGGCCTGCAAATCCCTTACCGCACAATTCATGGCCCGGGACATCATGGTCTAAGGACCTCATCCTCACCGTCCAAGACAATCTTCATGGTACAAAGGGAATTTGCATCGTGTTTAAATTTATGAAAATCTATATGCATATATTGTGTTTTAAGTTTGCAGGCGATCCGGAAGGTAACTGTTATCCTAACGGGAGCAATCTTTTCTCCAGTTCTCACTCAATTCCCACACCCTCCAAACGTAACCGATTATCATCTGTTATCCATAACCATTTTCAAATCCCAATTGATCCCACCCGAAATATTCTGTCCACTCTTACAATAACTCCACCCGTTCATTTCATCGTTATCCAGAACTACTCACGACCTGATTCCTGTAAGACAAGGGATATGTAGGCTGCTCAGAAGACATAGTGAAGCCTATATCTTTCAAATCACCCCATTCAGTCAAAATAGGTCATCATTTCTTTACCTGACAACTCTTTTATCCTTCCCAGATAAAGAGGGGTAGCTGTTGATATACAATATTTTCCTCATGTATTTGAAATTTACATATATACTTTCAAAATAGTACATATGCATAATCAATTGACTCACAAACACATACACGTATATTTTCTAATTTTTCTATAATTTTAAATATTTTTAAATCAATTTATTCCCATATTGTATTAGATAAATAATCATTAATTGCATCACAAACTATTTTATGACGATCATATCATCTAACTTCATCATATATATCCATACTAGGTATTAAATATATTTGGTGCATTTATTATAATTAGATTTGCATTTTTAAGGTTAAAATTGCACATTTTACAATAATAGCCTATGCGTATTTAAAATCACTTTATTTGTGCAAAAATACATATTATATTTTTATAGTGTTAAAGAACTTTTATTAGACATTGTTATGCACTAATAATATTTTTACTATTTTCTTTCATTTTTACAAATTATTTTATTAATTAAAAATGAGTATTTAACTAATAGCCCTAAATTCTTCCTATTTTCGGACCTAGGTTACCCAAACCAGCCCAAATAACCCCATACCAACTACTTTAACCTAGCCTAACCCACTATAGCCCAAACCAAACGACCCCTTAAGTTATAACCTGGTCGGTACCAATTTAACCAACTCGCCCCACTCTCATTTCAAATCCTGGCCGTTGATCTCCTAAGATCAACGACCCTTGTTTAATCCCCCTCTTTAATTAATCACCCCCACCCCAAACCCTACTCATTCCCTCCCGGACGCCGCCTTTGAACATTCTCATCTCTCACCCCATGAACCCTAAGCCGCCGTCACCCCTAACCTTCCCCAAATCTAACCCCAAATCGGAATCCTCCAGGGATTCCCTTACCTTATCTGTCTATACTCACCACTGGCTACTCGCCTATGACCTTATTTGGTTGCTTGCCTAACATGGTAAGCAAATCTTGCCATAATCAAACATAAACGATTCAACTCTTTGATTTTCTATGGTTATTCTGTCTATATTCATCCCTGAATATTTGAGGGTAACGAGTATGTGCATATCTTCCCTGATTTTTACTTACCCGCAAATTAGGGTTTTCAAACCTTTTCAACCAGACCTAAAAAAGGTATGATGTTGTGATTTCTAAAACTATTATGTGATTCTTACCTTATTTGCTTCATTTTCGTACTTTTCTTTACTGATCTCATACCTCCCTTTAAAACTAGGGTTTAATTTTTTTTTCTCTTTCTTTTTCTTACTGACTCTTACTGATTCTTTCATTTTTTTTTGTTCGATTACCCTCACTTTTGTATTTTTCATGCACTTTCTTGTCAATATTTTTCTTAAGTTTGTCTGGTATTTGGATTTCCTTTATTATTCATTTAAATATTCTTAATAAACTCTTTTGTTATTACTTTTGCCGATATTCTAAATAATTTTAGGTTTTTCTAATTTGTATGCCTGATATTCTGAACAAGTTTTGACCTATTTTCGGTATTACGCGTTTTGCCTTAATTGCTCCGAGTGATTCCTGGGGATGCTTCTTTAATTTGTTAAAACCCTTGATTTATGCTATGATTGATTCTGTAAATATTTCCTTGCTTATGATTAATATGCTTCTCTGATTATGTGCCGATTTACAGTACTATATATATCCTCCCCCTTATTCCCTTTAAACAACCTTGAATTTTCTGAACTTAACATACTTTTCAAAACTTAAAGTTGTTCTATATTCTGTCTTTGGCCGGTTGGAAGCCAAGACCACTGGATTCTGTGATACTTCCATACTCCTTTTGTGTGCTTTTTTGCTTCTCTTAACTGGTTAGTTACTTGACTTCTGCATTTCATGCTTTCATACCTGTTATTTGCATATGATGTTAGCATTAAATCCATGACCTCTGATATGAATGTGGGCGTGACTGTCCTTTTACCATGAATCCCTGTAATGAATGTATCTATGACTCTTGCTGCTAGTGGTAATCTTCCTTTATGTTATTATGTAAACATGATCACCCAACCCCTACACCTCTTTGATATTTGTCTCCTCATGCTTAGATTGCTACATTAAAACGAACCTTTGGTATAAACTAAGTCTCCTCTGTTTAGACCAATGTAACAACACTAGCTACTTCACATGATTTGCTAAGTTGCATGCTTTAATATGATGCCCTCTCCTTTATATGATGCTGTCCTGTTTTTCTTAGTACCAATATTGTGCTATGTACCTAGTCTAACTCAACATGTTTTAACTTATTTTCAAAGATGTTCCTTTTTAACTCATTTAGCATGTTGCTGCATCCTTCACTGAGTATGAAACCCGTTATGAGCTTTATTAAACTAGTTCTTGCTTGAGTTCTGTGATACACTTAAGTGTTTTGTTTACTGACTCAACTTGGCCATGTTTGTTTAATCAGTTCCTGTTTTCTCAATTTTGGTCTTTCTCTTCTATCACTCAAACTCTTGAATCTTGATGCCTAAATTCTGTCCTTTGGCTTTCCTAGTGTGAGCACTGCTCGGGGTTCATTAGAGACCCCTGTGAACTTTGACACACTAGGACTTTGTCCTTAATCCTTTCTTGGAATTGTTTTGGTTAACCACCCTAGTGTGAGCACTTCCCTGGGTTCTTGAAGCCCTTGGGAACTCTGACACACTAGGGCCTTGGTTCTATATGCTCAAATCTTGTCCTAAACTTATTGGGTGAATCATTTGGCTGCTTGTGTCTATGAGCCTATAACTTTGGAACTATTTGTGAAGTGTGAGAATGGAGGCTTGGTCTGGTTAGGTGTATCACTAGTCTTGTTGTAGGCTCCCTATAGTTATACTCATTGTGTAATTTACTATATTATTCTGGGTCTGTAATAACTATTGTAATAGCATTCTGGGGTATTAGTAAATTGGGAAAGGGTTCTTATTTTTACATTCGTACTCACTGGGTAGAAATCCTGCCTATAGGATTATATTGTACTGTTGAAATTATATGCTGGAAATCCTGCCTATATGATTGTATTGTGCTGTTCAAATTGTATGCTCGAAACCCTGCCTGTAGGTTTTTATGTACTGTGCTGTTGAAATCGTGTGCTAGAAATCATGCCTATAGGATTTAGAATCAGTTTGATTGCTAGAAATCATGCCTATATGGTGTAAAATCAATTTCAATTATCGTCCTATTAAGAGTATATAATACTGTGCTATTTATCATCACTAGAAACCATGCCTATAGGACTCGATTAACTAATTCTGAATATGCTTCTGTGATTACCACTGTCAATTACAACGCGAACCACCTAGACAACACACCTAAAGGATTAAACGAATAATTCTAGATATTTTCCTATAGCCTGCCATTATTCACTATCTCCTAAAGCACCTAGATGACATGTCAACATGCTTAATCATATTGTTCTAAAATCAGTAGGCAAATTTATTTAGGCTCTAACAATCGCATTAAGAAACTGATTTCATATATGACTTCCTGTTTGTTCGTTCAACATCACATAGATATTCTGCCTATAGGACACTGCAATAGACAAAACCTATTAATCTGTTTGGCGTGCACGTGTTTTCTAAATGCGGAGGCTAACTTGAGCCCTTACTTGCATATATATGAAAGTTCTAACTGTTTTTTATGTCACCTAGTTTTCTCCTTTTGAGAAACCTAAGTTAAGGTCTAGAACCACCCCTAAATAGAGGTCCCAATGCCTCCAGGATCATAGTTAAGGGACGAGTAGTGCACGCATAGGACACGAGTTAGAATTGATTAGAGTGTTTTAGGTAAAAACTCAAAGATAGTAACCGGGTAGCAGGAGATGACAGTATGTGCATGCTGAATAATATGAGTAACACCCCCGTCGTGGGGGAGTTACAAAGTCTTATTTATGTTGCACGGGGTGATCCTATAGGCTAAAATTTTTTGGACCCCCTATCCCTATTAAATAAATTCCTTGCTATTCTTGTTTAGACTAATTCTAATAATATAAGTTCGGCCGGGATCCACCATTGTGGACCTCGAGGGGTGCGTAAAACCTTCCCCTCGAGGCAATTTGAGCCCTTACCCGATCTCTAGTGATGAAAACTAGTAGAATATGAGTTATTTGCAATAGGTACCCTAATGCACCTTAATCCGTTAGGTGGCGAAAGGTACCCTAATGCACCTTAATCCAATTCCTTTCCCTTATCAAAAAGGAGTTGTAAAATATCGAAACCCGATTTCACGAGGAAAAGGGGGTGCGACACACGTCGTCAACATATCATTTGACATTCTTATCGAGAGGGTCATCAAAGATATTCTGCAAAGCTATTTTGTAAGTAGCACCAACATTCTTCAAACCAAATAACATTACCTTGTAGCAATAAATACCCTTTGGGGTACAGAATACAGTAAGCTCTTCATATTTTGCCGCCATGCGAATTTGGTTATAGCCGGAAGAACCATCAATGAATAACATTCCCTCGTACCCAGTGGTAGAGTCAATCATAAGCTCTGGAATTGGAAGCGGAAATTCATCCATAGGGCATGCATTCTTGAGATCACTAAAGGCAACACACACTCGAATTTGGCCATTCTTCTTCCTTACGGGGACAATACTTGAAACCCATGTTGGGTATTCAACTTCGAAAATAAATCCAGCTTCGATGAGTTTGTTAACTTTGGCTTCAATCAAGGGAACCAAGTCCGGCCTAAAGCGCCTTTGAGCTTGCTTAAAAGGACGAGCTTCATTCTTGACTGCGAGGTAATAAACTGCTACTTTCGGGTCCAAGCCACACATTTCTTTATAACTCCGAGAAAAGACATACCTAAACTCCTTGAGAAACACAACATAAGTTCTTTCTTCATCAACGTAAGCACTTAGGAAGGTAGGTTTTGGCTCTTCATAAACCCCAAGGTTAACATCTTTTAAGGCATCAACTGTTGTTTTCACCCCTTCTTTAAGTTTAGGTGGAGCATATTTCGCATCTTCATCTTCTTGAGGGTCCCCATCATTAAAGGATATGTGATAACATGGTGAAACATCCTCTAGTTTCTCATCATCCTCCATTAGAGATGAAATACCATTATCGCTTTGTGCAGTAACATGATGCGAAGAACCCACACTTTCTTCGTCTTCGTCTTCATCACGTTCCTTAGTGTAGACCATGATGACATCCAAATCCACTACTAAAAATTAAATGTACACGGTCTCATGCAATATAATATACCCAACTATGAGTCACAGGATAATCCCACAGAGAACAATATGTATGCGATTAGGCATGTTAGAAAATTGTCACTTATTATGCTAAGCCAAGCACTTAAAAGGGTTTTGAGAAAATATTTATGTCTAAATGCAAAAATCTAAACTAACCTAGAAAGCAAGTAAAATTAACAATGGGTACAAGCATAGATATATGGAAAATTACACTCAAGTAACAATACAATGTATTTCACGATCTTACATATATGAGCGAGTTTATGTCAATTAGCCACGGGTAATAATTCTTTATTAGCTTCTACTTCCTAATTGAATTATCCCTAATACAATTAGGAGATTAAGCACACCCGAATATGGCTACAAATAGTTCAATCCTATCTCTAGGTAGAATCTATAAAATGAGTGTTAATGCCTCAAGTTCTTGTTAATTAATCTTTCTCAACCGCAAATTATCTTTTCCAAAATTAATTCAAAGTTAATGGGCGAGTGCTAGTGTTAGCCAATTACTTTGGAATCATTAAAGAACAAGAATAATTAAAGAAACAATAACTCACTTCATTATAAATAAAATTCGGTCAATACATAAGCACAACAAGATATTTAATCCATACTTTAAATATGAATTTTCCCATAAACAAGATTCAAGTGTTGGAAAAAATACTACACACTTTGATATTCAATACAAAGCAAGTAAAATGAAGAAATGAACATAAATGGGTAAGAAATTCTCAACTAAAAGCTTCAAATCTTCAAGACCCAAGTGTGTGTGCAGGAACCCTAGCTCCAAACCTTGTCTTCTCAAGTCAAGAGACAAAAAATTAACCCAAAGATCTGCCAAAAATGAGCTAGGTCATTTATTAAATGGTTTGGGAGGGGCCGGGGGGGGGGGGGGGGGGGGGGGGGGTGTGTGTCAAAACGTGAAATGCCAAAGCTGCCCAGCTTTATGCCCAGACTTGTGAATCGCGTTCGCAAAAACAAACCCAAGATCGCGAAGAGTAATCCTGCAAAGAACCACGATTGCAAGAAAAACATTGCATTCACGTAGGACACTTCACATCCACTGATCAGTTTTGTTCATCGCATTCGCAAAAACTGCCACACGTTCGCGATGTGTATTTTCCTGGAATTCCGTGATCGCATACGAATCTTCGCGATCGCGAAAAGCATGATCGGCAACAGTCCTTTTTTCTCATTTTAACACATTTTGACTTGATTTCTTCCGTATCTTCTCTAAATCACTTGATACCTGAAATATGCCAATAAACCTCAACAAATGCCATAGTTTCTCAACAAAATCATGCAAAAGACTAAGTATCAAGAAGAGATAAGTTGGTATCAAACCCCCAAACTTAAACTATTTCTTGTCCTCAAGCAATTCAACAACTAAGAACAACTTTCAATAAAATCATCAATTAAGCTCAGGCATACCAAACATCATTTCAAGTCAAATAGGTTAAAATTAAACACAATCTAGTGACTTTGGTTGATACCAACATTTAATCCAAAACATATGAATCACCAACTACTTCTCACAAATTTCATTTCAATTCTAGTGCTCAAACACCACATTAATCAAAGTAGCAACCAAGTAATGATACTAAAGCTTCAAATTTTTCCTCATTATCAAAAACAATTTTGTTTGTTCATTCCTCACAATTTGAGATTGGATTAAGTTCACAACCCAAAATTTAATGTTCCCTCACACTTAAAAGAGAATACTAACTTATAAATTGCAATTTACACACAAATGGGATATCAAATGAAAAGAATTAATTCTCTCTCTCACACACACAAAGATATTCAAATGCACATAAGTAGGCCATAGGCTTGCCGTTCATGTATTTCTCCACTAATGTTGACATACTTGGTTGAAAATCAAGTTGGATTCAAAGGATTGTAATTTAGGTTTTTGGTTAAGGTAGGGTACAATTTGGATAAGAGTGACTCAAAACCTCCCTAAGCACTACAATTTGATTAAAGCACACTTCTTTTAAAAACTTCTTCACTTTCCATTCCACACCTAATCTTCCCTTTATTCACAACTCCTTATTTTTCCTTCTTTCTTACTTTTTTCAAATATCAAGGAAGGTTCCACTATTTGTTTAATTTCCTTTCATCTTTTAAGCAACTTCCACATCACAACTGTTCCAACCTTCACCCCCAAACATAGACTTTTTTGCCTATGTTTACACTTTCAAAGTACGTAGGGACGTTGGATTCCAAAAGATAGATAAATAAATAACGAAGGGTTAGATCTTGTAACATGGTTGCCAATGAAAACGTTTAAAGGATCAAAAGGGATTGACTAGGGAAAATATGCAAGGGTAGGAAATTTAAGGCACAACAACGATCCAAGGAAATCCAATTTAGTCTAGGATTTCGCCTTGAAGCATATTCCGAGAAAGATCTAGACTACAAATAATGTAAAAGAACTCACAATAAATCTCATCACATATGGCACATGCAAACTTGAGTGACATACAAATCGAAAATCTAATTTAAACCAATGAACCCAAAGAAAATCACATATAGCCTAAAAGACTATTTAATGAATCAAAGAGCCAAAAGTAGAACCTAAAATTCACAACAAGGATTATCACGTCAATAATTATTTCATTTTAAAGATTAAGACTTCATATTTGAGCCAAAAAAGAACCTTTAGTAATTCTTTACACAAAACTACAAGCAACCAAACTTTGGAAATCCTTAGATATTTTCTGGAATCTAGGCGAATAGGGTGATCTTATGCTTTGATAAATTCTCTGGAACTTGTTCCCCTTCTTTAATGGAGCCAATCTCTCAAATACGGAAGTTCTCACAGTTTATTTTCCAAGTTGATCAAAGATAGAAGGCCTGTTACAAGCGGCATATTCATCTTTTACAATGATATAATTGTTGCTCGCCCTTCATATGAAGATGCTTAATGGTGACGGTTTCTTGTATCCCAAGCCTTCACGCGGTTGCCTCGTAGCAGCTTCTGATGGGTGCTTCCCTAACTTTGATAGCTCATTGGGATTGTATGCAACTTTTACAAATAGCCTGTAAGAATTATGATAAAAACCTTCATTTGTTCGATTTGTAGGGAGTGACACATTCTGCAAATGATTTTGGTCCACAAACCCTGCAAGTGGTGTCGAGGACAACTTTACTGCCTCAGTTCGTTTGACTGAAAGAGTTAACCCTTTTAGCATGTTAATTTGGAGATTAGATGATTCACCTTCATCTTTCTTATTTTTAGGGACATAGCGGAGCTCAAAAGTTACTTTCTTTTCATAAGATATAGTGTTCCCTCCATGAGATTTATTTGAGTTAGGGTATACCTCCTCAACAACAACCTTTGTTTTTTCGGCATCCACCTCAGCTCTCTTAGTCGTGGACTCTTCATTCTTTCCATTCATGACATCATCAGCTTTTAGATCCTTCACAATATGTTTTTTTCAAGTAGAACTTTGCATCGGCGAAGTTTGACTCAGCCTCGATAAATGGCTCGTCATCAGCAACTATCTTCTTCTCGATTTCACCCTCGTAGTATTTCAAACATTGATCGTAGGTTATGGAACCACTTTATTCTCATGATCCCAAGCCTTCTAAGCAAGATGTTGTATGAGGTCTTTGCAACGATTACATGCAGCCATGCACTTGATTGCATATCCACAATGGTGATACCCCACCTGATCGTGCCTATGGCTCTTCGCCCCCCTTGGTTGAATCCTTGAATCATCAAAAGACTTTACGAGAGTTCGTTCATGGGAATACAAAGTTTTTTTGCAGTGTGAATTGGCAAGATATTCATTGAGGATCCTCCATCAACCAAAATTCAATTTACCTTTTCATCGCGCATATAGCCAACCAGGTATAATGGGCAGTTATGAGGAGTGTCACCTAGTAGAAGATTGTCATCCGTGAACGTAACTTTTTCCTCATAAGAATTAACTTCTTGAGAATGGACTTGATGAGCTTTTATGAAGATGGTGCCAACTGTAGGTCATCACTCTTTTCTTCCCCTTTGCTAGCATGGCTACACAAGGCCTCACTAACATCATGGGAAATGTTTGTGCAGAACAAATTTGGCAAGAACTCCTCCAAGGTCACTTGATGTCGTGACTTTTAAGGGTGGTACACCTCCACTTTTTCTCTCTTTAAATGCTTAACTGGGCTCTGTTTCTTTGGTCTCTTTACCATCATTTTCCTTGTTGGTTGTTCTCTTGATTCTTTTTGTGGGCTTCCTTTGTGGCTTCTCGACGGGTCACCAATGTTCAACCTTCATCATCATCAAGCTGATCAACTTCATCCTTGTTGTTCTCCAGTAATTATTCATCTTTACTTTCTTTGAAACTACATATTCATCTGGACTTAATGAGCCAAAGGTGATAGAGACTTGGTTTGTGCTTGCTTTCTAATCTTCAAGAACGATCTTCTTTTTACGTGCCAAGTCCGTAACTTTTGTCCTTGAAGACAAATCACTTCTTCGTATGGTGGCTCACAAGTGGATAGTATTTGAAGTAATTTGGGTCTTTCATTTTCCCAGCTTTATTTGGTCGCTTCACCTTCGGAAGATCGATTAGATTTAACTCAAGGAGCTCTTAAAAAATAGGTGGCACATCAGAATCCACTTGGCTTATCTTGAAAATAAGTGGATTTCATATTG
This sequence comes from Nicotiana undulata, assembly GCA_005239495.1. Taxonomy (NCBI): domain Eukaryota; kingdom Viridiplantae; phylum Streptophyta; class Magnoliopsida; order Solanales; family Solanaceae; genus Nicotiana; species Nicotiana undulata. The sequence continues at coordinate 122,112 of ML275998.1, forward strand.
TGCTTCTTGCTCACCTTCGTTGTGAACTCCACATGTGATGCGTTGGCATTCATAGCTTCTTTCTTTTTAGACTTGGGTACAAACTTGCTCCATTTCCTGACTTCTAGCTTGTTGTTTCCTTTGCGAGGCTCAAAGATAGGTAGGCTTTCATTTCCTGCGGAGGTTATGCTCAACTCCATGTCATGGGCACGAGTGGCAAGTACTTCAAATGTGCTAGGTTTGATACCTTGCAAGATATAGCGCAGTCCCCGATGCATGCCTTGGATGCATATATCTACGCTAGAGGTTTTAGTAAGCCTATATTCACAATTGAGGCTTTCATTCCTCTAACGAATTGTAAAATCGATAACTAGTTCACCATTTCGTTGTGAAGTATTCGTAAGTTCGATCATACTCACAGTACGTATTGTGCTATAAAAGCGATTGATGAAGTCTTGCTCTAGTTGATCCCAGCTATCAATAGACCCAACCTTAAGGTCTGTGTACCAATCAAGGGCATTTACTTCTAGTGAGAGGAAAAACTGCTTAACAAGATAATCTCCGTAAGTCCCAGCATTGTTTCACGTCTCAATGAAGTGCACCACGTGTTTATTTGGATTTCCTTTTCCATGAAACTTTAGAAACTTTGGAGGTTAATATCCAGCAGTCATCTTCAACATATCAATCCTTGGAACATACGGCTTCGCGTATGTAAGAGAGGACTTGACAACAACTTCATACTTATTTTTAACAGTTCCTTCGATGAACTCCTTCAGTTGTCCGATTGAAATCATCCCTTCCGAAGAGACTGGAATTTCTCTAGTGGATGCAACTTGCGTGGGGGAGGATCAATCTCTTTAACTTCTAGGATCTTGCCAGGTGCATGTGTGGATTCTTATTTAATAAAGATTCCCTCCCTGTTTGTTATCTTTTCATTTATAGAATTTTGATTTTGCATGCATTTGGTCGAAGTAGAGATTGCTTCCGTCAAGTATGCCAATTGATCCTCCACAGATTAAGCGTTTGTCACCGTGGCTTGCATGATTGTTGTGGATGATAGAGGGTAGCATGGATTGCCACATAGAGATATCGTTGATTCACTCAGGTTATGCGGTGTAAGTGGGGAGGATCCCTCACTTAAGGTATCACCAACCTCATTCACATCAGAGTTCTTGGATCTGTAAAGGTTCAGTAGAGCTGGAGTTCTCTTAATTTTTTCAGCAATATCGCTTCCTCTTTTAGGTTTGTTTGTACAATATCTTTCTCCTTTTGAGGATGATGATCCGGAAACAGGGGTTGATGCGGACTACACTTGCGGTTCTTATTGTCCTATGGAGTTTGCTTTGCTCCTCGTAACTGGTATAAATCTTCCAAAGGTAACATCGATGATGCTTTCCACATCAGCATAGAACCTTGAATTTGTAGCTTTGGTAGAAGTTGATATGGAATTAGTACTTCATTTCACTCCGTAGGATGTCGTGATGATACCTACTCTTTAAGACTAGGTAAGTCTAACACATACTGATTTGATGACAAAATTCAACCAACAACTATTAAATATGAAACAGAAATTTCTAAACAAAGCAAACAAAACCCATAACCGATAGTACAAGTTATAAGCTCTAATGAGTTAAATAGAAAATCTATAAGCACAACTGTTCGGTTCAATAAATAACTTCCGAATGTGACTATGAGGCCTGAGAACGCGACGATAGGTATAACTTGAAGTCTCCACGGAAATGTTTGAGATGCTATCTAACAATCAACAGACTTTGAAGTACCTGGATCTGCACAAAAATATGGAGAAGTATAATCTGAGTACACCACAGTCGGTACCCAGTAATATCAAGACTAACCTCGATGGAGTAGTGACAAGGTACAAGTCAAGACACTCACTAGACAAGATAACCTTTGCAGTATAGAAGTATAAAGCTAATAATTAAAAGTGGAAACCGGTAAATGGCAACACAATTAACATGTGATATAAACAGTAAAGCATAAGAAAATACCTTTGAGCCAAAAATAGAACTTTCAAAACTTCTTTACATGAATCCACAAGTTTTGTTTGATGCCTCATTCTAGAAGGAACCAAACTTTGGAAATCCATAGAGATCTTCTGGATTCTAGGCGAAGCGGGTGATCTTATGCTTTGATAATTTCGCTAGAACTTGTTACCCTTCATTAATGGACCCAATCTATCAAATACGGAAGTCCTGGCAGTTGATTTTCCAAGTCAATCAAATATAGAAGGCATGTTAGAAGAGAAAAAATAATCTTCTATAATGATATAATTGTTGCTCGCCCTTCTAATGGAGATGCGCACTGTGACGGTTTCTTGTATCCCAAACCTTCACGTCGTTGCCTCGTAGAAGCTTCTGATGGGAGCTTCCCTAAATTTGACGGTTCATTGGGATTGTATGCAACTTTTGCAAATAGCCTATAAGAGTTATGGTAAAACCTTAATTTGTTCGATTTGTAGGGAGTGCCACAGTTTGCAAATGATTTTGGACCACAAACCCTGCAAGTGGCGTGAGGACAACTTTACTACCTCAATTTGTTTGACCAGAAACATTAACTCCTTTAGCATGTTAATTTAGAGATTAGATGATTCACCTTCATCTTTATTCTTTTTAGGGACATAGCGGAGCGCAAAAGTTACTTTCCTACCAAAAGATACAGTGTTCCCTCCATGAGATTTATTTGAGTAAGGGTATACCTTCTCAGGAACATCCTTTGTTTTATCAGCAACTACCTCAGCTCTCTTAGTCGTGGACTTTTCATTCTTGCCAATCATGACATCATCAGCTTTTAGATCTTTCACAATGCGTTTTTTCAAGTAGAACTTTGCATCGGCGGAGTCTGACTCAGCCTCGGTAAATGGCACATGATCAACAACTATCTTCTTCTCGACTTCACCATCGTAGTATTTCAAACATTGATAGTAGGTATATGGAACCACTTTATTCTCATGTATCCCAGGCCTTCCAAGCAGGATGTTATATGAAGTCTTTGAAACAATTACATGTAGCCATGCACTTGATTGCATACCCTCAATGGTAATCCCCCACCTGATCGTGCCTATGGCTCTTCGCCCCCCTTGGTTGAATCCTTGAATCATAACTTGACTTTTCGAGAGTTGGTTCATGGGAATAAAATGTTTTTCATAGTGAGAATTGGCAAGATGTGCAGTGAGGATCCTCTATCAACCAAAATTCGATTGCCCTTTCATCGCGCATATAGCCAACCGGGTATAATGGGCGGTTATGAGGAGTGTCACCTAGTAGAAGATCATCATTCGTGAACGTAACTTTTCCTCAAAAGCAATAACCTCTTGAGGAATGAACTCGATGAGATTTTCTAAAGTTTGTGCCAACAATAGTTCTTCATTATTTTCTTCCCCTTTGCCAGCATGGCTACAAAAGGACTCACTAACATCATGGGAAATCTTTGTGCGTAGCCAATTTAGCAAGAACTCCTCCAAGGTCACTTGATATCGTGACTTTTAAGGGTGGTACACCTCCACTTTTTCTCTTTTTAAATGCTTAACAGGACTCTATTTCTTTGGTATCTTTACCATCATTTTCCTTGTTGGGTGTTCTCCTGATTCTTTTTGTGGGCTTCCTTTATGGATTCTTCGACGAGTCACATGTAACGACCCGGTCTGTCGTTACGTAAAACCTGGATTATAATTGATGTTATTGACTTGTTATAGATTGGTTATACTGTTATTGATGTGTTAGAGTTGGTAGGATTGAAATCAGAATGGTTGTGGTGAGAGTTTAGTCATTCAGCCTTTATAAATAGCCTTAAAATGGAAAAAGTCAACTAAGAGTTGACTTATTGGTAAACGACCTCGGAATGCTGATTTTATGGTTTGAATAGATTCGTTAGGTGATTTGGGACTTAGGAGTGTGTTCGGAATATTTTTGTGAAGTCCGGTGTAGAATTAGGCTTGAATTGGCGAAAGTTAGTTTTGGCGATTTCCGGTCGGCAGTGGAAAATAAGCTATCGGGGTCGGAATGGAATTCCGACAGTTGGAAAAAATTTGTAATGTCATTTTGGATGTGTCTGCAAATTTTTAGGTCAATCGGAGTTGTTTTTGGTAGTTTCGGCATCGTTGGTGGAATTTAGAAATTTCAATGTTCATAGGCTTGAATTCAATGAATATTTGGAGTTTTGATGTTATTTTCGATGTTTCTAAGGCTCGACTAAGTTGGAATTATCATTTAGGACGTATTGGTATGTTTGGTTGAGGTCTCGAGGGCCTCGAGTGTGTTTCGGGTGGTCAACGGACCAACGTTTGGCTTAAAGACTTGGCATATTTTCTGGTGTTTTTTTTCATCTGGTTTTCTCTTCCGCGATCTCATAAGTAGTCTTGCGATCGCGTAGGCTTAGCAAGTTGGGGGTCAAAGTTTGTTCTTCGCGATCGCAGTAGATGGGTCACGATCGTGTGGGATGAGAAGGTTGTTCAGTGCGATCGCGTGAGGGAGTCCGCGATCGCGTAGAGCTTCTGAGGTGCGTGTGGTAGGACGCTGCTGTGCATCGCGATCACGTGAAGAGGATTGCGATCGCGTGAGTTTGGACCAAGCTGAATCGTGATCGCATGGGAGATGTTGCGATGGCATAGGGTTAAAATCAGGGGCTGTTGAGGTACTCTCCGCGATCGCGACAGGATGTCTGCGATCGCGTAGAAGGAAATCGCTGGGCAGAAACTTTAAGTTAAAAAACGAGTGTTTTTAGCCATTTTTTTTCAAAACTCTATTAGAGAGCTCGGGAGAAGGGAGATTTTGGAGAGATTTTCAGTGGGAGTCTTTTGGTAAGTATTCCTTGATCGTTTTTGGTCTAATTTCACGAATTAGTATTGATTATTTCCATGTAATTTTTGGAATCAAAGTAGAAATTGAGAAAAATGGGAAGAAAAGTTGGGAGACTCTTTTGATGATTTGAGGGGGTAATTGTGGTTGGATTTTGGTAAAATTGATATGGGTAGACTCGGGTGAAGATAAGGATTTCAGTTTTGTAAATTTTTCCGAATTTCGAGACGTGGGCCCGGGGGTCGGGTTTGGCCAATTTCGGGATTTTTGAGTATTCTTGATAAATTTTGATTGGGATTCACCTCTTAGAATATAATAATGATATACACTTGATTGTTGGTAGATTTGGAGCGCTTGGAGGTCGAATTTCGAGGCAAGGGAACTACAGAGTAGTGTTTTAGCCGGTTTTGAGGTAAGTAACGTCTTCAACCTTGTAACTGAGGGTTCGAAACCCAAATTATCTGATAATTGATGTTAATTAAGGTGACGGGCATGCGGGCGTTCACCGAATGTTTGTGGCCTGGCTCATCCCATGGCACTGTCTAAGGGTTGTTTCATACTGATATTGGTACTGTGAAGGTAGAGACTTCCTTGAACATATTAGAAATCATGATAAGTGTAAATGCTAAGGCTTCACGCCAATGTGTTTAGACCGGAATGGTTAATTGTTGCTGTCTCTATTTGTGGTTATTCCCTGTTATGCACTCTGTCCTATTGTAGCCTACATTCTCATGCCTTAGTTTCAGAAATTGTTAGTTATTTTTAGATTATCATTGTTTGGGCTGAATTATAGATATATATATATATGAGAGCATGGTGAGTGAGATTGGAAAGTATTGACTGAGTGGGGCCTAGAGCCGAATTTTGAGATAGTTATGAGATCGGGCTGCACACCGTACCGATCCTTGGATCATGCCTTCGTTGGCTTGATATAGCGCTTGGGCTTATAGGAGCCCCTCCGGAGTCTTTACACCCCCAGTGAGCGCACATATATTGAGGGATGGATCTTCCCTGGACATGGATCTTGTCCGAGTGATATGTTCCGGAGATGGATCTTATCCGTGGTTTCTTATTCCGGAGATGGATCTTCTCCGTGGTGTCTTGTTCCGGAGATGGATCTTCTCCGTGGGGATGGATTGTCCTTTCTTTTTCCTCAGTACCGAGTGACTATGTCACTGTGTTTATCCATATTCTGGGATGGATTTTCCCTGGGCCTGATGGCCAATTCGAGTACTGAGTGGACTTCCTTATGAGAGTGGATACTGTATACATAGCATTCCTGATTTTACACGAACATATGCAAGTTTACAGACATAACTCGGTGCATTTCGCTTACTTTGTACTATATTACTGTCATGTTCAAACTATATGTTGTTGTTCAAATTATCGGAGGTTTAGTCCGTCACTACCTCTCAGTCCATAGGTTGTTTTTGTTACTTATTGAGTTGCTGTACTCACGTTATACCCTGCACCTTGTGTGCAGATCCAGGTACATTGAGATCCAGCTCTAGTCAGTGAGTCGCAGTAGTTCATCGGAGTTGACGAGGTAGGAGATGGCGACCGGGATCTCGTTATCTCTTTCTCTTATACATGTCGTATTTACTTTCAGACTATGTTGGTCATTTCTTTTGGGTCTTGTTTATGTATTAGTAGCTCATGACTGCGTGACACCGGATCTGAGGCTGTAGTATTTGAATTTGTTTTCCTTCCTTAAATTGTTTCCAAATTATGAATTTCCACTATTATTGATTTGGATTTATTAAAATTGAGCATTTTCTCCAATAACCGAACCTAGAACCGTTGTAGTTAGGTGGCTGGCCTGCTTCCACGACAGGCGCCATCACAACTCCGAAATTTGGGTCGTGACATCACCAATGTCCAACCTTTATCATCATCAAGCTGATCAACTTCAACCTTGTTGTTCTCCAGTAATTCTTCAAATTTACTTTCTTTAAAACTACATAATTCATCTGGATTGAATGAGCCAAAGGTGATAGAGACTTGGTTTGCGCTTGGTTTCTCATCTTCAGGTACGTTCTTCTTTTCATGAACCAAGTCAATAACTTTGTCCTTGAAGATAAAGACTTCTCCATAGGGTGGCTCACAAGTGGATGATATTTGTAGTAATTTGGTTCATTGATTTTCCCAGCTTCATTTGGTCTCTTCTTCTCCAGAAGCTAAATGAGATTTAACTCAAGGAGTCCTTCAAAAGTAGTTGGGACATCAGAATCCATAAATGGGTACTACTTCTCTTGCATTTTTTTAAGAGTCAACTTTCCACTTGGCTTATCTTGAAAAGAAGTGGATTTCGTACTCTGCTTCTTGCTCACCTTCGTTGTGAACTCCAAAGGTGATGCATCGACATTCATAGCTTCATTGTTTTCAGACTTGGGTACAACCTTGCTCTATTTCTGGACTTCTTGCTTGTCGTTCCCTTTGCGAGGCTCATAGATAAGGCAACCTTTCATTTCTAGCGAAGGCCAAGCTCAACTGCTCCTCCACTGATGAAGCATTTGTCACCATGGCTTGCATGATTGTTGTTGATGATGGAGAGTAGCATGGATTGTCACATAGAGCTATGTTTGATTCACTCAGGTTATGCGGTGTAAGTGGGGAGGATCCCTCACTTGAAGTATCACCAACCTCATTCACAGCAGAGTTCGAGTTTTCTTAATTTTTTCAGCAATATCACTTCCTCTTTCAGGTGTGTTTGTAGAATATCTTGCTCCTTTTGAGGATGAAGGTCCGAAAATAGGGGTTGATGCGGACCGCACTTGGGGTGCTTGTTTTCCTAATGACCTCTCTTTACTCCTCGTAAGAGGAGTCGCGATCGCAGAGCATAGCTTAGCTGACCCTATGCAATCACATGAAGAGGTTTGCGATCGCGAAACACTGGGACGTCACGCGGGTCGAAGGAATGCGATCGCGGAAGGGACCTGGACAGACATCTGTGATCGCGGAGCAAGGGCTGCGATCGTAGAGAAGAAAACACCAGACACCAGAAACCTGCAACATCACACTAGAGTTTTGACTCTTTAACACCCCGTTAGCTACCTGAAACTCACCCGAGCCCTCGGGTCTCAAAACCAAAAACACACACGACTCCCAAAACATTTTACGAACTTATTCAAGCATTTAAATCACCAAAATATCATCAAGAACATCGAATCAAACCTCAAAACTCTTAGAATTTTCTCAAACTTCATAAGCTTCTAAATTTCCCATTTTTAATCCGAATCACGTCGTTTCAAGTCCGTTTCATACCAAATTTCACAGATAAGACCAATAACATATAATAAACCTGTTCCGGGCTCTGGAACCATAATACGGTCCCGGTAACACGGTTTTCACATAATTATTCATTTTCAAATTCCTTTATTATTTTCAAAAAATAAATTTCTTTAAAAATTCATTTCTCGGGCTTGGGACCTCGGAATTCGATTCCGGGCATACGCCCAAGTCCCATATTTTCTTACGGAACCTCCGGGACCGTCACATCACGGGTCTAGGTCCGGTTACCAAAAATATTGACCAAAGTCAACTTTATTCATTTAATTATCAAAAATTTCCATTTTCATCAAATTCCAACACACAGACTTCCTGGCTACACGCCCGGGCTGCGCACACACATCGATGTGAGATTAACAGAGGCTTTAGGGGCCTCGGAACATAGATCTATCTAGAATTACTTAGGATGACCTTTTGGTTCATCACAATCTCCACCTCTAAAACAAACGTTCGTCCTCGAATGGACATAGAAAAGTACCTAAGTATGAGAAAAGATAGGGATAACGACTCCTCATATCAGACTTGGACTCCCAAGTAGTTGCCTCGGCAGGCTGACCTCTCCACTGAACACGGACAGAAGGATAACTCTTTGACCTCAACTGACGAATCTTCCTATCTAATATAGCTATCGGTTCCTCCTCATAAGTCAGATCCTTGTCCAACTGGACACCGCTGAAGTCAAGAACATGAGATGGATCTGCAATATACTTCCGGAGCATGGATACATGAAACACTGGATGTAGTGTTGATAAATATGGTGGCAAGGCAAGTCTGTAGGCCACCTCCCCTACCTTGTCCAAAATCTCAAATGGACCAATATACCTAGGGCTCAACTTGCCCTTCTTTCCAAATCTCATCACGCCCTTCATAGGCGACACTCGAAGGAACACCTGGTCTCCTACCATGAAAGCCAAATCTCGAACTCTGCGATCTGCTTAACTCTTTTTCCTGGACTGAGCTGTACGAAGCCTCTCCTGAATAATCTTCACCTTATCCAAGGCATCTTGGACTAACTCAGAACCCAATAACCTAGCCTCTCCGGGCTCAAACCATCTGACTGAAGACCGACATCGCCTACCATACAACGCCTCATACGGAGCCATCTGAATGCTCGACTGGTAGCTGTTGTTGTAGGCAAACTCTGCTAAAGGCAAGAACTGATCCCATGACCCACCAAAATCAATGACACAAGCTCGCAACATATCCTCCAAAATATGAATAGTACGTTCGGACTGTCTGTCCGTCTGGGGATGAAATGCTGTGCTCAACTCAATCTATGTGCCCAACTCTTGCTGAAATACTCTCCAGAAATGGGAGGTAAACTGCGTACCTCGGTCTGATATGATAGATAAGGGCACACTGTGAAATCTGACAATCTCTCTCATATAGATCTGAGCTAACTTCTTCGGTGAAGATGAAACCGCCACCGGAATGAAAGCCTATTCACCACAACCCATACTACATCAACTATCCTCTGGGTCCGTGGAAGTCCAACTACAAAATCCATCGTGATACGCTCCCACTTTCACTCGGGAAGCTGAACCTGCTGCATCACACCACCGGGTCTCTGATGCTCATATTTAACTTGCTGACAATTCAAGCACCGAGCCACATAAGCCACAATATCCTTATTCATTCTACGCCACCAATAATGCTGCCGCAAGTCCTGGTACATCTTCACGGCGCCCGGATGAATGGAATACATGGAATTATGGGCCTCCTATAGTATTAACTCACGAATGCCATCAACATCAGGAACACATATACGACCATGCAATCTCAAAACTCC